>CAJQZM010041394.1:13595-29060 GCA_907164665.1 Colias nastes | reverse complement strand
ATAATAGGTGAAAATATCATTTAAGCAATAGGAACCGAGATATTCGCGAAAAATCGTTTTTTGTGACCTTTGACCTTCAATATCTTAAGACGCGGACACGATAGCATTTGTGACTTTTGAGACAATATTTAGGGTAACAAAACAAAGGTTTTTACCAATTTCCAGCTTATTATCTTTCATTCCGAGGTTGACCCCTTTTTTTACCTAATTTCACTGGGCTAAAATAAAATGGCAATTCATGCATAATTGTTAAAATGTTATTTATCTGTGGTGATTCAATATTGTATAATGTACAGTCATTCTTGGAAATAAGGAATCGAGATATTGATACAGTTTTCGTATAAGTTATCAATATCCAGATTAAAATGTTAATAACAATAATAATGGTGTTATATTTCATATGGTAGGTAATTGAAGTTCCAATAAGCGTATAGGAATAGGAACTTGTTTCTAATACAAATTGTAATCTTACCCATAATTTTCCACAGTCATGATGAATCTTCAAAATTCCAATCGGAAAATCTTTTTCTAATAACACTATAAATTCTTGGGGAGGCTCCCTAAATTTTATGTGAATTTGCATTAATATTCTGAAACAGTCACACATACAATCAAAATGGAACTTTAGTATATGATTTATTGGGTCTTTTTCTTTCCATTACAAGACAATTACGTAATTGTAACATATTTGCTCGATACATTTTTTATTCAAAAATTATGCCTTTTTTAAGGATTATTACATTTTTTTAAAGATTTACTTGGATTTTATGTCTAAAATAAATGTTAACAGTAAGAAAATATAGTTTACTATCCAATCCCAAGATATTTTTTCTCTAGATCAATTATTACTTTAGTTATAAACGAAATAAGTATTGAGACTTACGAGATTTAGTTTCGAGCTCGAACGCGATCAAAGAGCGCACGCGATATTCAACTTTATTACGGCTAGGCTGTGTTAGCGACTAGCGTCTAGCACCGTAGCGGTCTAACCGGTCCTTCAGTGCAAGAAATTATGTGCCTCCTCTTAAATGTAATAAATACGATGTATTTTAGTTGAACAAAGAATATAACAATGAATAGTTTTATCACTAGTAACTAAATCTTAATAAACTCAAGTAAACTCATTAAATATAAATTTGTAAAAAAAGCGAAGATACATTTTATTCTGACGAAAGTATTTACGTAATTGTAAACAATTTTATTTTTATTATTCTTCGCTACGTTGAATTTGTGAACACCTAGAAAATCCTTGGCCATTCAGTTTTATGGATCTCTTTCGAAATATTACCTACTAAGTTTATTATAAACTAGCTTTTAACGCGGCGTTTTTGCAAATTAAATCTATACTAATATTATAAAGCTGAAAAATTTGTTTGTTTGTTTGAACGCGCTAATCTCAGGAACTACTGGTCCGATAAGAAAAATTGTTTTCAGTGTTAGATAGCCCATTTATCGAGGAAGGCTATAGGCAGGCTATATCACGCTAAGACCAACAGGAGCGAAGCAATGCGGGTAAAATCTCGAGGCACAGCTAGTTTGATATTAAATGTATTATAGATACAAAATAACGGTGTAGGAGTATATTTTTAAGTTATTCTAGAAAAATGTAAGAAGCCGTATACACTATACAGTGTTCATAATTGTTTTAATTATTTCTTACTTTAATAAGCTTAAGACGTCTGAGTTACACTTAGACGTCTTACAGATAGATAGAAAGTTGCTAGACTTGTTTAAGATAGATTAAAAATACTCCTCATCTATGAACATTTTCAAAGTTCTTTTAATTTCCGATTGGAAAATGTTTTGTAACTTTTACTCGAATCGAATTATCGTCTTGTAAACTGTAATAAATGCGCTTGTTATTCATCTCAAAAATGATTTGTCCGTCAACTTAATTGAATCTAATAAAAAAATATCTAACTAACAATCTATTAATCTAAAATTAAATCCTAACATGTTATCATACATATAGGTATATATACTTAGTATAAATACAAGATACCATTAACCAATTCCAATGCTATTTATCTAAGAACAAACGCAACAACCAAACAAACATCACCTCGTTAGCTGTATTGACGTATAATCCACCTGTACCAACATCCCAGAGATAAAACTATAAGATTCTTTTGTTATTGGAACACGAGTATACGCACATCTTACCGAAATTACTAGAAGGTTCCACAAAGAAGCTAATTGCTTGACGAAATTAAAGAAAGATATTACAAATATAAGGGAAATAAGACTGTAGCAAGATCATTTTTAGATAAAAAGAAGTCCATTATGCAATTATAAAGCATTTGAATGCCATAAAACCTAAAATATCAATTTCAAGTCCAATATTTCTATTCTCTGTATCAAATTTTAATAATAATATGTTATCATAATATTCTTCTAAATTACAGTTTCACAAATATACATAGGTATTATTAATTAAATCATGCGAATCCATTTTATATCCATTCAGCCGTTGATAAACAAACCATCTTTACAAATTAACGTATTTTTCTAAGCCAATATTACTAGTACAAAGAGGAAAATTTTATTGTTCGTTTCTTCGCAAATTTGTATCTAATACCTACCATAAACTCAATAACTACTTAACCAATTTCCAATATTATTTCATCTTTAAGTACATTATTCCATTGACAAAACTATATTGTATCTTTTAACAACCTTACTAAGCAACTAGTAGCAATAGCCACACTTAGTTCAATACACAAAACAAAAGAAAACATTTCTTCAGTCCAACAATGACTAACATTTAAAACCTTTCAAATGTCTTAGCGTCACCGATTAGGCGTTCAGATAACCTCAATGTGTGTTTGTATTGGACAACTTTGGTCAATTGGACCATACCGAGATGAGACAACATCCTGGCGGATAAGATAGTGACAAACACACTATTGAATCAGGTATTGATAAGTGGAATTAGACTAGGCAAACTTAGTCATTTGACTGACGTTCTCTAAAACAAGGGAAGGGTTCTGCATTGTTACTTTTTAACACGCTTTTATTAGCGTCACTTGTATGTCGGTATGTAACCGACTCCTTTAGGTAGAGCTGTTGATTTTGAGGCAATTTAAACGGACAGATTTAATTCAAACTTTGTACACATATCAAGGATCGGTGGCGATACAATAATGTCATTAAAGTGTTTTTGGATTATTATTAAACTATATTTTTTTTTCTCAATTCCTATACTCAGTAACAAAGAAATCTTGTTTATGAGTAATTATAATACCTACTCAATACTGAAATCATGATTCCAAATTAATAAATTTTATCACTGATTAGTGTCTGTAATACAAAGTTCAACTCTGGAAATCGTAAAATGATGACATGAAATCATATAATTAGTTATGTATTTCCAAAGATAAAGATTAAAGTCTGTTACAGATTCTATAATAGGTAACTATGACTAAAACTAGCTTAGTAGTTAGTACTAGAAGATGATTGTAATTACATTTACACACGTAAGAAAAATTGTATTGTTTATCGAGTTGCATTAAAAATATTAGAAAGCGCACCAGAACTTTTGAAACAGAGCCACGGGCTTATAATTAGGAAAGGTGTCACGTAATCATGTATCAAGTACCTTAATGTAAAGGTTGTTTACCTCTATAAACACTGGGAATACGATTATTTTGTTTTACGATCCAATTGGGATGGAATTAACATCTAGAAAATTCTACGAATCGAAAATTGACGTGCTTAAAATTTACGACGCGAAGTCAGGGAAGGGAGGCACTTAATTCTATGTAGATTACAAATTACTTTTAAATAGAGTCGATAAAATCATAATAAATGACGTCATGACATTACGTATGTATTTACTATTTGTTAGTTCTTTCGAACTTTTATAATAGATACTTACATATTGAATATTCAAGCAGCTATTATGTTAGTATAATTCCATTATTCTTTAACTAACGAATAGGTACGTAAAACAATATCGTTATTTATGTCGTGACTGATTATAAGATAAAAGGCTTTATGATAAAAAAAATTAACACATTATTATTTATTTATCACTTTACATTCAAAAACCTTTGTATCCGAATCATTTATTATCTATGCACTCGCTAAAGAAGGACTTTTTTTATAATCTGTTACAAGAACGCGCCAACTTTTGAATTTGGAACGTCAATCTGACAAAGAAAAAAGTTATACTTACAAGAGACAGGTGCACGGTTGGTATGTGCGGTGCGCGTCGTCACGTCCTCAGTCCTGTTACCGCCATCTCTCGGGCACTGCGCGAATTAATATTCAAATATTCAATTTATTCACATCTTCACGCCCCTCCCGACTCCTAATTGGTACGCCTTTCCGTTCGGAGAAAGCGCCGTTCGATTCGGCCACAGATTATATTCATAGCACAGATGAAATATTGTCAATGTGCCTTAATGCGAATACTGATTTCTGTGGCGTTGAAAAAGTATTTAGGGCAGTGTTTTAGCCGTAATTCGATATTCTTGCTTAGATCCTTATAAGATAACAAGGTGAAGGTATATTTCTTATTAGGATGTGCCATCTCTAAACAGTTTTATGGTAGGCAACACCCATAACCGCGGTTATAAGCATCTATGAGCGACGCAACTTGCTTGGCAGCGCGTCTGCTCGTTTGCCTCCTGATGTCATAAAAAAAAGAAACGGATGACATTTTTGCTTCTTTACCTTCTCAATTTAGGAAGTTCTTTTTAACAAAGACACCATCACAAACGTTACCAAACTACAAATACTTTCAAACCATTTTCAAACCTTGTTCTAAGTACATTGCAGTTTCCATTACCCACCAGTTGCACCATTTGTCCCAATAACCCACAATATTCAGCAATGTATAATAACCAGCGATATGACCGTTAAATTGTCGCGGAAGGAGCGCCCCTGACTTGCATTCGTTAACACCAAGATGGAACGATGTTGCGCCATGACCATCTAGATTCTAGATGTTTGACCGTCTGAGTTTCTCTAGTACAGATTATTAAATACTATTCTAGTTATGGATGTATTTATATAATAAGCTTATACTTTATGAAATATTTATGTAAATGTTATACATATGTAAGTAGCTTAGAGACTTAGGGATCGAATTAATTGGGATTTTTCTGGAGATGATTGCTAAATAGTAAATACTTACATCAGAAATAAGGACACTAAGAAAGAGCCTTCAGAAATTCAATCGAATATTATTACTTTCTATTTGATAGATAGTTAAATACATAAAAAATTAGGTTAATGACCTTTATTTTTCTTTGAAATAGCACGTACTTATGAAATTCGATACCGCGTTGAAAGCAAGTAAAGGTTTCACGAGTTATTTTGCATTCATATTACTCCTACGTTAGCGCATTTTCCTGTCTTAATATACCAATATAATAAATTCAATGTGCTTTGCTTCAAATAATATAAACGACAATCATTTAAAAGTTATATAAGTTGAAAAGTTAGCAAGTAGGTATATAGACATACTAAGAGCTTGAGTTATAAAACTACAGATTAAAATAATTATGCCTTATAAAAGTTGTTTCAGGTCAAGAGCGATACGTGTATACATTAAAAACTTTCCCAAAACAGCTTAAGTAACACCAAATAGCATTCAAACAAAATCCATGTCGAAACCCGGCAATTTGCACACAGCCAGCCGAAACCGCCCTGTCGCAAAGATAATTGTCAATAGCAAAATGGTGACAGTCTCACTATAATTCTGTACCGTTCATTGGAGCATAACCAAACGGTCCGGCGACGTCCCGACCATATCAATCAAATATTGTGGACACCGTTATGTATGGAAGCTTACGGTGCATTTACACATTCGCCTCGAAACATTCGTGTACGAATGTTGACGCGACTACACACTCCTTTGCTCTCTTGAATCTCAAGACACACATAACACATTCGTTCGTTATTCGGCTCGCTGTTCGTACGAGTGTGTAAACGCACCATTATAGCACAGGACTGGGATGGTGATAGGTCGATTTAAATTCCGTATAAGCGGGAACGAGGAAGTCACGAGCGCGCGCATCTATGTGACACCTTTTCTCTATATGAACTTGAATGAACCCGATTTTTGATATCGAAATTTAAATGTAGAAATGATTCGTAGGTTCTTATTTTATGTGTTGTTAATTTTGTAGGTAGTAGTCAAGTAGCCTATACAATTATATGAACATGCGGTCAGTTTATAAAAATACGCATTACGTATATCCGATAATGTTAGAGTAGATATATTTTGTAATAATTTAATTGATTGAGTTTGCTCATTTTGTATATCGAATATTCTTGGATTGCCTAATTATATTTTCCAAATTGTAGAAAGCGCAATTTACTGATAACTCTTCAAATAATCCTCCAAATTCATACTTGCTGATGTTAATGTCAATGTTTCCCAAAAATGCATATAATGTTTCCTGGAATCGAATGAATTTCAACATGTTTACGACAAATGCGCAATTTCTCTGTAGGGACTTACGTTGCGTAAAGGTGTCCGCCTATCACACCGTATTACACGATGTTTCATAAAGTTAATTAATAATTACGACAAGGGACTAATTTAGAAAATTTAAATTATACCCTTGTGACGGTGATATAGGTACCTCTAGAGTCTAGATAAAGCATAATGAATTATAAATGTTGAATATATTAACTCTTATGACGATAATTTTTAGTGATGGGCCGAATGTGGATTGAACCGAATTCGAACTTCGGCCGAACATTCGGTACATGACAACGCCGAATTCGAACTTCGGCCGAACTTCGGCCGAAGTTCGGCAGATCTTCCCGCCTTTTATTCAATGAGTCATTCGTGTTATGATTACCTAACATTATGTATGATTAAAAATAAATAATTATTTCCTTTTCATATCTAATTCTGCGTTTTATTTCATTAAAATAATATAATTCCATTGACTTTGAATACTCAAAAATTATAAAGTTTGTGACTTCATATTACATTTCACCTAACTAAACCTATAATTAAATAAATTATTTTAATTGAACATAATTATTATCGATGCTCATTCTCTCTCGCAAGGGATATCGGCGTGATATGTATGTATGCTGGTCCACCTACTACTATGACGATGATGTAACGAATTTCGGCCGAAGTTCGGTATTATGAACCGAATTTCGGCCGAATGACGAAATTCGGTTTAATGTGCCGAATTTCGGTTAAACCGAATGTGAAACGAACTTCGGCCCATCCCTAATAATTTTGTATTTATCATATCTGAAAACATCTTGCAATTTTATAATCCACGAAACATTTAACTTTTAAACGAACAAATGCTAATATAATCCCTCTTTATTTGGAAAACCTGTTATAGATACTTTAGGTTTCCGCATTATCACAAAACTTGTTTTACACAGTCAATGTTTAGCATATATAGTGCTTTTGTATTTGATAAAGCTTTGTAGACAAGACTTATTCTTATTTAACAAATTTCAGCTTATTTAAATTTAAACATATTATATTATTTTGTGCTTATTTACCTACAGTATATTTAATAAAGAACTGTCATCTTGAATGAATAAGTGTATGTAATCACAAAAAATAACTTTAAAACGTTCATTTTACTCAATATTAGCTAATGTTACACAGCATTTAGTGAAAAAATCGAATAACCATTTTGCGTAAGGCACTTTTATAATTAACGTATTACAGATCGGTGTAACAGGAGGCCTTGTCATTCCACCGCTCATATTACTTAATAAGATTGTGTGTAGTGATTATTTCAATGAAAATATGATACGGTACATTTGTTCGACAATTCTTGTAATGATTTATTATTTACTTCAGCGAATTTGATATATTTAGGTGAATTACATCAAGAGAAAATCCTAATTTTTAACATAATGAACATTTATGTATCTACTAGCACAAGTTAGTTTCAGTCCGTGACTTGTCTTTAAATAAAACAATAGTATTAAAAAACAGAACTTTTAGTAGCATTGTAACAATAATTCAAAACGCATCATTTATATCTGCCTCTTTGAAACTGTTACTATCATTTGTATTTGATTGATTTATCGTATTACATAAAAATATATTTCCTGTGCGTATATTTGACCTATTTTAATATTAATTTAAATAAACAAACACTCAATACACAATAAATATTACCTATCAAAATGTCATTGATTTTAAACAAAATATAACTGAATGAAATGAATTATAGTTATAGTAAATAATAAAATCGGCATCTCATTCACAATTGAAAACGCAAGCTCGAAAAACGGCATCCATTTACACTGCTCTTTATATTATAGGTAGATAAAAACATCCGGTTGGTGGTGTCGTGTTACATTATAGGTATTATAGATATTAGGTGAAATAGTTAATCGATGCTATAATGTGTATAGGTATGTCTGTCTGGTACGTAGTCACGGCGCGGCAGCAACTGATTTCTTGGATTGGATTTGGATGTTATTTTGAACTAGCTGTGCCCCGCTGTTCGCTCCTGTTGGTGTTAGTGTGATTATATATATCCTTATAGCCTTCCTCGATAAATGGGCTATCCAACACCGAAAGAATTTTTCAAATCGGACCAGTAGTTCCTGAGATTACCGCGTTCAAACAAACAAACTCTTTTATAATAATAAGTATAGATAAAATGAATTGTAAGTATATGTATTTGAAGCGATTAAAATAAAGTTATTTTAACATTACAGATAACTTAATAAACAACTTATCTTGATTTATTTAATGTAACTTGAGACATAATGACAGCTTAATTAAAAATTTGAGGTAAATTACGGAAAATTCTTTCGAAAACTGAATGGAGTGTTTAAGGAAAACTAAAGATGATGATATAATAATATGTAAAAAACACACTTGTATATTTTAGCGGTCTCATTAGTCGCATTACTCATGAATGGGTTAGCACAAATTGATGACGTCCTGGACCCTAGTATTGACGACATCCAACACCCAGCATTCTATAAAAAATGGAGCATAATTTTTCCTCTTAAGCTTAATTATCATATATTCAAGTTACATATTATATAACATAACACTTGTGGATTAGACAAGGTAATAAACATTACTTCTCGACACCTATATTTCTTATATTAATAAAACTTGTAAAGTTCTTTTTTTTTTTTTCTAAGAAAAATACCATAAAATCTCCAGGTAGGTTATAGGATAGCAATAAAAAGATGAGGCCATACATAAAACCTAGATTTTAAACCCTAAACCTGACTTACACATAGGTCATGACGTAGTACATATTATTATTATTATGACTCATAAATGTAATACCTACGAATATATTTGAGGTCATAAGTCATAGCAAGAAACCCAACACTTACCGAATTATATTGTGAAAAGGTTACGTTTACGGTAAAATATATATTTAATTATTAATTTTCTATTTATAACAAACAATATGTAATATATTGTTTATTCTTTATTATATTGAAAACAAATTCATCAATTAAATATAGAAAATATAATAAACTTATTGATTACCTCTTTATTATGAACGATTGAACCCATTTTGATAAAACAAAAAACCTTCCATAGACAATAATTATATTGTACTAAATGTGACTAACCTGTGTATTGTAAATAATGTCATCATGATAAATTATGTACCGATTATTATAATCTTATCTGTACAAATTTATGAAATTTCTAACATTTTCACCAAATAAGTCTTTGTATTGTGTTTTAAAGGTACCTACATTATAGGAGAAACAATTAGTATTTACAACAAAATAACTATCTCAACAGACGTTGTTCTGCCATATTGCCCCTTTTTCGTGTTTTCTCTCCATAAGAACCTTCCTTGTGCCTTAAACAAACTTAAAACTTAAAACGAATCGATCGCGCCGGCCGAAATGGCGATTAAATTTTATTATATTGAAGATTAAGATTTTCTCCGAAATATAATCTATAAATAGGTATCTAATGATTCATGGATAATAATGAATTGACAGTCGCACGATTAGATTATTATTTAAAATTCCAGAATGTGTAATTTTGTTCTGTTTCGCCAATTTTTTCAAGCCTTAATATATTTTTTACTTGAATATACCTAAGTATCTCTCATACTATGTAAGTATTCTCAATTCCAATAACCAATCCTAACACCTGTACATTTTTCCATGAAAATTGCTCAATCAGCAGAATGCCTTCAGAATTAAAATACCTACAAAACTCTATGTACAATAAAGGAAGATTGATAAACAATAATCGTCTATATCTTTGATAATATCTATAGAACAAACACCGTCAGACCATTATACAACCTCACCAAACCACATTAAAACCTACTCAATTTATCGTGAAACCTTTGAAGTCTATTCCGCGAACTAATCTTTACATCACAAAGCATAGTGTCGAGTGCTATAGTACTAGGTAGGTAGGTAGGTATAGCCCGTTGTCAGTATTGATTTTCCTTCCGACCAACCAACGAGCGATGTGTTGTGTACTGTCTACCGCGCCTTACTGTTTATTTATCTGCTGTTTACCTTGCGTAACGAGTTGACTTTTAGGTGCTAAATTCTTATATACGTATATTATGTAACTTTAAGATCATTAGAGATCTTAATCGTAGAAATAAGATAATGATTCATACTTCTTACCGTGTTGAAAGGAACGTATTGAATAATTATCTCAAATATCAAATTGTACGCTTATGGCTCAACATCCTTATCTAACGCTCTTTGATTTTCAAGAAGTGCCTTACGAATACCGTATTTGAAACAATGGCATACGTCTGATTCATATACAGGACTTCTGTGGCTAAGGTGACTGGTATCCTTAAAGTGTCGCGATTTTAAACCCTATAGCATATTATATCGAATTTATAACAGATTGTACAAATACATGAACACGGCTTTTATCACGATTAACTTCAGTAATCTATTAGCGATAACAGGAACTTCCCGTTCAACAATAAACTCGACATCTCTTTATGTTATTCTAATAAAACTACATTCGTACAACTGACTGACTCATCTATTGTGAACTTTTCTTGGAATAGGAAAATGAAAGCGACCCGCGTTATTCAAACATTCGACATCGATTGACACGTACATTTGTTGTTGCAGAAATCAAAACAGAAGTCATCAGTGAGGCGAAGGTTGATGCGGAAAACGACGAAATGAAGATCGAAACGCGAGCGAATAGAACAACCAGCATAGACAGCGATAATCGCTCGGACAGAAGCGACGAGGAAGATTGTCGACGGGCGAGAAAGCGGGCAGCATCTACCTCACCTTCACCCATCCCCCTGGACAAGAGAACCGCGCGGTTTGAATGTCCAAAATGTTTCCAACGATTTGACTCCCTCAACGCTTTTGACATCCACCGATTCACCGCACACGGCGATGAAACAAAAACCAACTATGAAGACTACACATTCTCAGATTTTTCGAATAAAAAATTCGCAGATATCCCCAGAAACATGGGCGATCGCAACCAAATGCCTATCAATGATCAGCTCTATAGGTGTGAATTTTGCACGAGAGACTTTCCCTGTTTACAAGTGTTGGAGATCCATAGAAAAACTTGTGCCTCAACCAGAGTACCTAGTCCAGAACGCGATCGTAGAGAAGACTTTTTCGCTAAATTAGATTTGCGAAATAGATCGTTTGGAATTCCTGGAACTTTAACACCTCCAATGGAAAGGTTCACTCCCAAATTTGATGATGCACATTTAGGTAATGGAATAAGACACATCGACGCTGCTAGAGATTTAGCAGACATTCAGTCAATTTTAAATGTCACTTCTGCTGGCAGTCTTCTCGAAAGATTAACGGGTACGAGAGTTGCTTTAGAAAGTGCCGTACTAACCCCACCGGATACTATAGGCAAAGATAGAGAACAGGAAGAAACGCAAGATAATTTCGCAGCTGAGTTTAGACGTATGAAATTGCGCGGAGAATTCCCATGTCGACTTTGCCCGGCTAAATTTCCGAACCTCCGAGCTTTAAAGGGACATAATCGAGTACATCTAAGTGGAACAGGCCCCGGCCCCTACCAGTGTAATATGTGTCCACATGCATCTCTTGATAAAGCAGCCTTAGTTCGCCATATGCGTACACATAATGGGGACAGGCCTTATGAATGTGCTGTTTGCAACTACGCTTTTACAACCAAAGCAAATTGTGAAAGACATTTAAGAAATCGTCATGCTAAAGTGACGCGTGAAGATGTTAAACGATCTATTATATATCACCCTTCAGAGGACCCAAATAACGATGAAGTTAACTCTAAACTCGCGCGAGACGAAGTTAAGAGATCGTTAGCATTCCATACACCAGATCTTGAGAGACGAAATGATTCGGGCCGCGATACGCCTTTAACTCACTATTCTCCTACATATATAACTGACAGACATCCAGTTACTGCGTTGGTTAAAGCTCTACCAGAAACGCCCACTTTAACTCCGAGAGAATCCGAACAAACAATGCCGAGAATTAAAGTGAAAGGCATCGGACAGTTGACACAAATACCTGAATTCAGGACACCTGATATCACGTTTAAAACAAACGATATTCAACCGGAGCCGTACAATGAAGAGGCTCCAGTGGACCTCAGTACGAGTGATAACAATAGTTGTGACGTTCTTGACCTCAGCAAAAAGAAACGTGATACGGATGATGATGAGCCAAAAGTCCAAACACGTCCACCATTCGATACTACAGCTACAGCAGCTGCTACCGCTGCAGCATTCGAAAAGACAAGGTTCTTACTTGCCCAGCAAAGACTATTTGAAACTTCACTTCCTAAACTAGACCCTGCATATTATGCCACCCAACTTTCTCAATTATATGCTGGTGCAGTACCAGGGCTACCTGGTCTACCTATACCACCTTCTTTCCCTATAAATCCTTACTTTCTGCAATCTTCTTTCTTCCCCCATCCAACTGATTCGCAAGAGCTCGCCGAAATAAAACAGCGTATTCAAAAAGAAATTATCCGTGGCTTAAGCATGTCTGGTGGAAGACTAGTGACGACTGAACCTGAACCTCAACCAAAGCAAGAACCAGAAGAAGAAGAACAGAAACCTTTGCAAGTAGCAACGTCACCGACACCGCCGCCGCACTCTGAATCTCCGCATCCGATAACTAACAACATTGTACCACAGAACGATTCCGTGAAAATGGTCATAAAGAATGGTGTGCTGATGCCAAAACAAAAACAAAGAAGATATCGTACTGAGCGCCCTTTTTCATGTTCGCAATGCTCAGCTCGCTTCACTTTGCGTTCAAACATGGAGCGTCATGTTAAGCAACAACATCCTCAACATTGGAGTGTGAGGAGACCAGCGCCAAGAGCGCCCCCACCGTACCCTGGATCTGAAAATTTAGCAGATCGAGTAAAATATGCCTTATTAGCTCGACACCTTGAACGGCCGACGCAACTCGACCGTTCTCCCGTTAGACGTGACTCTGACGAAGTGGCTGATAATGAAGAAGATGAAGACGATGCTTTAGTAATTGACGAGGAACCTGATGAAAAATCTGACGAACATACAGCTGCGCATAGAGCTGCTGCCGAAATCTTAATGGCAACCCGTCAACAAGAAATGAATAAGGATTTCGATCTTAAAATTGCTGGAAATCTAATAAACAAGCCAGTGCCTATTAATAACGAGAAAACGGAAACGGGTACTGATCCGATTCCTTTAAGCCAAGACGCCGCAGTACCAGTGGTGCCGACACGCAGTGATGAAGAAGAAGACGAGGAGGGCCTTGTGGCTTCTACCAGCGAAGGAAATGTCTCCGGAAGTGACGAAAATAAGTAAGTATAATTGAATCATAAAAAAATAATAATAATATGTAAACAGTTTAAAGTATTACAAGACTCGATACTATTGCAATTTATTCAAACAAAGCACTCACCATATGTATTTCTTTCAGATCCGAATCCGACACCAACCAACCACCAAAAAAGAAGTCCGCATACAGCCTCGCACCGAACCGTGTCTCCTGTCCCTACTGCCACCGTAAATTCCCCTGGTCCTCCTCCCTCCGCCGGCACGTGCTCACCCACACCGGCCAGAAACCCTTCAAATGTCCGCACTGTCCTTTACTATTCACCACTAAATCCAACTGCGACCGTCACTTGTTACGGAAGCACGGCGGATCAGCCAAAGCAATACTAGCAGAGCCAATCGCAGATGCTCTGCCAGCTGTTGACGCGCGTTCAGTGCCTGACCGACCTTTCAAATGTGCCTCATGTCCAGCCAGTACCTTCTCCTCTTTGGACACATTAAAAAAGCACATGTCCTCTCGCCACGGAGATTCTCAACCTCCTTCCCCGTCTGACACTACCGAAGACAGTGAAAATGGTCTGGTCTTCAAGTGCCACTTATGTGAACAGTCGTTCGGCGATCGTAGTGGAGCTTTAGCGCACTTGGCAGCAGCGCATTCTGCTGAATATGAACAGTTAGTCAGCAAGGGGGCTTTAGACGCAGCCAGTGATAGAAGCGAAAGCGCTGATGATGACGAGAGAGGAAAATTCCCGGATCATGCTAATAGAAAGGTAGGTAGCATCGGTAATCAATTTTCTCTTAAATGTTTATGCAAATGTTTTAATTGGTATTTACTTGAATCAAAAATGTGAGCGTTAAGAAATTTATTTTTAAATTCACTTTACAAAAACTTGTTTCATTACGAGATTCATACGTCTATTTTAATTAATAAATAAAAAAATCATTAAACACATGATAAATATGCAAAAACATACAAATATAGATTCGGCGAAATGCTTTAATTTGAATATTTTTTTATTTTTTTAAACCAACTGCATATAACACCTTAACACAGCAGTTAAATATACGTTTGTTAAAAAGGTTATTATTTTCTTATCTCAATTTAGTAAATTTTTTATCCACTATCTTTTATAAGCTGACTAGCGAACCCGGCGAACTCCGTTTCGTCACCTTATGTTTAAATACCAAACGAAATGTTACATAAGGCGCTGTATGTGAAAAATGATTTTCCCGGTTTTCCCGCTTTTCTGTTGAAATGTTTCCTGAATTTTCTTTGCTACAAACCTCACGCAGCCAGAGACCTATCCAACGAATGCAAATCCGTGGAAATCGGTTCGTGCATTCTGGAGTTATAGCGTCAGAAAGGAAAACCCGACTTATTTTTATATAGTAGATTAGCAAACTTTAACTTTATCATATCTGTGAAATTACTTAATTTGTTAGTTAATAAGTTAATTTCATTTAATTCCATTCTGTAACATAGGTAGGTATTCAGTGGAACAGCAATATTTTTAATACTACTTTCCTCGAAAACCACTCAATTCAAACACCCTTTTACACATTGCCATAGTAACCTTACAATTACGTCTCCCACCCAGGTGGTCTGCGCGTTCTGCGTCAGACGCTTCTGGTCCGCGGAAGACCTCCGCCGCCACATGCGCACGCACTCCGGCGAGCGGCCGTTCGCCTGCGACCTGTGCCGGCGCCGCTTCACATTGAAGCACAGCATGCTGCGGCA
>CAJQZM010041394.1:0-13585 GCA_907164665.1 Colias nastes | reverse complement strand
AGCACGCCGCTAGAGACCAACGGGTGAGTTAGCTGTGTGTGCGGCTTCGTTGTTATAGTCGAGCCAATTTAATAGGCAACATTTGACGTCTATCAATTTTATCTTCGAAGAGAGGTAACCTGCTTAAAAACATCGATTAAAGTGAATTAATCGATACGGACTTGAAACATTTGCCAATCGAACTTGAAACGCATGTCAATTTTAAAATTCATCAGGAAAATCCCTGTCCCAGTAATATACTTTCTTTCGTAAATTTAAGGAGCAAAATAAGACAAGTACTATCTACATAAATAAAAATACACAACGCATTTATTAATTTATGATGATTTTTATTCACAAGTAATCAATGCATTCGATTCTACTTAGATGTCAGATTTCGATTTTTAGAGTAGGTAACGTCTCTGGTATTTAAAAAGAAAAAAGGTTTATTGACACAAAATTGTAGCGACGTCAGTTCTTTAAATCAGAAATTGTTTATTATGTTTAGAATGGTTTATCAGTAAAATCAAATCTTAAAATTACTTGTATCGGTTATTATTATTATAAATATGTAATCGTAATTGAAAAAAGTTTAGCAAATGTGCAGTTCTAACAACACAAAATAATATATTATTCTATGTCGTCGTTACTAGGTTACGTTGTTGAATTTTGTTGAACTGTCAAATGTTGCCTATTAAAATGGCTCTACGGCTCTACTATAGTGTTCGTGTTACCTGTGCGGCGCCGCTTCACGCTGAAGCACAGCATACAGCACAGCAATGGTTACGCGGCTGCGTAGGCTGTCTTTCTTACTCAGGAATGAACTTGCAAAAAGTTTTAAACACAAATTGATTTTATTTCATCTTTGTTAATTTTTTTTTTGTAATTGTGTTTATACGTATGTTTTTAAATTTTAATTATACGCTGTAAGTGAAGATTAAACATTTACCATAAAAAATAATGTTTCAAACTTTATAATCATGTAACTACAAAGCACCCCAAAAACAGAATGTAAAAAAAGTTAACAAAATTCTTTAGAACACCTGTATATGACAAGAAAAAAACTAATAAAAAAAATGAAAAATGCTAAAACACCGTTTTGTTTACAGCTACCGTTACCAAGACGACGACGGCTCCGGCACCGAGATCCCCAACAACGTGAACAACAACAACTCGCCGCCCTCCGTCCCTTACGACAAAAAGCTACAACTCGACATGACGTCACGCAAATATTCCTCCGAAGAAAACGACACGGAAAATGGCGGCGACCTCATCGGGAAGTTACTCGGCATTCCCGACAAAACTATCATAAATAAACTCCTTTCCTCCGCTGATGAAGCAGCTAAATTCTTGGGAGTGAATAAATGAGAGTACGCTTTAGTCCTCGTGACTCCGGCCAGACTTATTCTGGCTCCGCGGGGACTAAAAGTACAGACTAAAAATCAAACAGCGCCATCTGTCGGCGAGTAGTGTGAACGCTTTGGTGCCTTCTAAATGCCTTGTACGGACCACAGATAAACTGAATGCCTGGGGCACTTTTGTAAAAAAAAGTTATCTGTCAAATTTTGACAGTTGTAATTTTTTTTATCGCGTAATTATTATTGTCACAGGTTATAAGTTTGGTTTAATCTGTGGTCCAATTTAGCTTATACCGTCCTTTTATGCCTTGTGGATGACCATCGAAGTATGTTTAGTGCCAGTTTTAAAGTACATTCGAATCTAGGGATTCTGTATTGTAAAATAAACGTAGTTGTAATTACGTCGTTGGACTTCTAGTACGCTTATACACTAAATAATGTTTACTTGATGTATTTTATTGTATTGTAGTTATTTTTATTCCAATAGGTATACTAGAAGTTTATCGAAACTATCTATTACTATTTGCATTTCCATCTAGTCGTAGTTCACTTCATTTCATTTTCATTTCATGAATACAGCCAAATATTCAGCAAGCCCAAAATTGTCTAGTCAATTTCATTACTTTTATATCGCGCTAAACCAAATCTGTAGATTGAAATAAGCATAGCTCTTAAACCATCCTACCAATGAATAGATTTAAGTAACAACTATCACGCATTTTCTATCTATCTCTTGTAAACTTGTATTGTCAAAACTTTCTATTCGATTCCTCAAAGGTATATATAATTATATATAAGTGAGTATTTTAAGTAACGTAAGAAAACTTTATTTTGCTCAAATTTATGGCATTTCTTTTAAACAAAGACTAAAAATATTGCTTCTAAGATGTGTTAGGATCTCGTTTTTTTATTATTATAATAATTATGTGTACGACCAAAGGTTGGACGGTTGACTTTTACCGGCCGATGTTTTTGACAATTTTTAAACACGTTTCGTTATTTTATTATTGAAAGATTTTAATTTTTTAATTTTTTGTATTGTAGTTAAGAATTTTGGTGCAGCAATATTTTTGATTAAATAATTATTATTAGGTGGGTTTAAAACTCGATAGGCTCGTAAATTATAATTTAGTTTTAGTAACGTTCAGTCTCCAATTTGGATCGACGAATCATACGCTAGAATATACCTAAGTCCCGAATATGCTTTGTAAAATAATATCGCATACATATTATATTATACCAAATTTATTATACAGATTATTTAGCTATGAGCGTAGCGTGTAAGAATTATACTAATATATGAGTGTTTCGCTTCAAAGAATTACTAAGCAATAAATTAGTAAGTTTCAATTATTTGTGAATTAATTATTAATTAGTTATAGATTATAATAAAGTAATTTTATTATATCTTAATTATAATAACGATTGTACGATTAATGTAATGATTTATGACAAAATCCTGCTTTATGTCAATTATAGTTAATGGAATTCTGTATTGTAATTTATTTAGTGAAATAATAATTTGCGTTACATAAGCCTTAAATGGTGTATTTGGCTAGAAATCTGATTTATTATGTATTTAGATTATTAGATATAGAATAATCTCGTACTTATTAGAATAATGTAATTTTAAGAAAATATGGCAACACCGCTTGGCCTTTCGATAGTAGTCGTGTGTTTATTAATTATTATATAAAAGTATATAATGTAATGTCTAATTATATATAGTTCAAGTTTTACATTGCATGACTTGATTGTATTCAATTATATAAATATGTAGTAAGCGTATTTACTATTCACCTTTGCCTCTTTCTTTATTGCAATATGAGTGTCGTTTTTAAAACGTTTTGTGAAATACATTATGATATAATAATAAAGATGTAATGCTTTTACAACTTGTTTGACTTCCAGTTATCATCTCCCTTTTCTATTACTAGAATTATTTATTTATTTATTTCTATTTTTTACATACTTACATAATTCCTTACAGCTATTTTAAACAATTTAATAATCATTCTGTTACAAAATAATACGCCAATATAAAGGAAAATCAATCAATAATAAAACAATTGTGACAAAGTAAGTTTACATTAATGCTAACAAAAATAGAACACGAAAAATTCATTCAATCCTTATTTTATTGAGATAAAAAATAATAATGATTTTATATTTGATTTTTAAATATGTACTAAACATTTTTAAATGTTATGATGAAACAGTTAATTCTAATAAATATGCATCATATTCGTAAACAGAAAATCCTTAAAAAAAATAATAATATGAATCTCTTACTTATGCATTAATGTTTATTTTCCTTTACTTAAAATTTTAATCGTAACATCAGAAGAATTTTATAATACTTACATTCCATACCGTACAGCGCACTCATGTTTGCTGTGTTCGAATTTAGAACTATTTGACTGTAACATTCGTTGTAATAATATTTCTACTCGATACGAGATGGCGCTATATTATAATAATGGTGTTAATGTATTGAAACTAGATGGCAGTCAATTTCAGCATTTATAAAAAAAAACAATATTAATCGTTGAATTGAATTTTAATATTTTTATAATTAAATATTAATTGATAAATATAGGATGTTAAAAAACTAATAATAATTTTTTAATGTGTTTTTGGTTGGGGATACCATTGTAATAAACTTTTTAAGTAGACGTGTATGTATTGTTATAAAATTTATTAATATTAGTTTTAGTTCACTTCCCAATTTCCATACAATTTTAATATCAAATTGGAAAGTAATATAATCAAGTTTATTATCGTAGGTAGCAGGTAACGTCATAACAAATTTTCTGAAAATTTGTTAGTATTAAAAATGCAATCAAGGATATGATTTATATTAATAGTAATTGGCAACACTGAATAGGTAAATGCTAAATGAAGATTGAAGGAATTTGAAGAAATAGAAAGAAGTCACTAATTTATGCCAGACGGCGTCTTTATTTTCAGATGCAATCGTTTTAAGTTTTGAGTGGTAATTGTGAAAGGTTACGTGTCGCCCTTGGGTTTATATCCAAGCTAATTACAGTAAGGAAACAATGTAAGCAACATTTATTTGTATTCTGTTAAGTTATGCTTGTTTTCTATGAAATGCATTTCTAATAGTGACGTAGAAAACTGTAATGCACTGTTTAGTTTGATCTATTACAATTTGTTGTTGTTGATTATACATTCGATTTAGTGCAAATACTAACTTATTGAGTTCTTTTAGAAAGGATACAATAGTGAAAAATATGTGTTGTTTACGTGAATCAATTTTATTTTAAACTTTCAGATATAAATAAAAAATTCAAATTCAACATGGGGGACCAACAGTTCTTTCTAAAATGGAACGATTTCCAAACGAATATGGTGACATCGTTTAGGCATTTGCGAGACGAAAAAAGCTTTACAGACGTAAGTTTTTTAGAACGAATTTGATGGTAAATTTCTAATAAATTGATTGATTTGTCCTTTTTCCCCTTGAGATAAGGGTTTCTATTACATATTTTTGAGTAACACTCAAAAGGAATTTATTCTGACCTGAACAAATCAAAATAAATTCTTTTGAATTCTGTCAAAGAGACTGATTTTCTAATAGTTTCTATTTAAATTGCAATATTTTACCAAGAGTGAGGATGGAAGTTAACTAAAAAATAGTAGTTACTACTACACCATAAAAACATTGCCAAATAAAATATAATTTAGTACAGTCATATTGTTGTTGATGTTTTCAGTTTGAAATATTTGATGTAAAACTATGTACATCATAATAACTTATGTTTTAGGTAACATTAGCATGTGAAGGCCAGACTTGTAAAGCTCATAAAATGGTTTTATCTGCGTGTAGTCCATATTTCAAAAGTTTATTAGAGGTGAGTTAAAATTATAATATAATAAAAGTAATAACTTTTTATTTCTTTAATTATACCACTTTTCTCTTTAATCTTGTTACTATACTATAAATATGAATGACTACACTTTCAAGACAAGTGAATACTAAATTTATAACATTCTAATTTTATTGAATTAGTTACTAGATTTTGACAGTCTCAAAGTGTGTGCCAAATTTCATGAAAATTGGTTCAGTAGATTTTGTCTAAAGGAGTAACAACCTTTCACATTTATAATATTAGTAGGATAGGATATTAATGTTTTAATTTTAGGCCAATATGCTTTGTAATTTACCAATATGGTATGTGAAATAAATTATTCAATCCATTTAACTGTTTACAAATTTAATGTAAACATTAGTATTTGTGATTTTAAGCAGGGATATGAAATTGTAAACAATATAGATTACGACATTTGGTTTACATTTTTTAACCTGTGTTAATTACATTTATGATAAGCGAATTATATTATTTTAAATGTATGTAATGTTTCTTGAATTATCTTCTAATATCAATATACAAAGAAAGGTTATGTAAAATATGGCCGCTTTTTTGAGAAAAGTGTGACTAATAAATTATTTAATTGCAAGTAATGGAAAATAAACCTGCGTCATATTTTACGTTTAATCTCTATAGAGAAATGTGTAGATTTGAACTATTGAATTTAATTTCCGCCAAGACATCATTTCTTCTCTTATATATAAAAATTATTGTGTTATAATGTTTGTTACCATACTCCTGCGATAGATCTGGACCAATTTTCATGAAATTTTTGTCCCTATTGGGAAGATTTGAGAATTGACCATAAGTCATAGGAGTAAAGTAGACCAATGTTTGCTGGGACAGCTAGTATGGATATATAGCTATTATACGCCAGCCACACACTCGACGAGTGGTATGGGAAGTAACGAGGAAAGTAGGCAGAGGCATAGTGTGGCCACGTTACTCGTCATGCCACTCGTCGTGCTCATCGTCCTGCTCACTGCTCCCTATTTTGTCGGCTTTTGCGCGCGAGTCAAAGGACCGGCAATACGAGTGCGAATTAGGGATGGGCGTTGAATCAACGGACTAGTTAAATTAACCGTCTATGTACACTCAACGATTCGACTAGTCCATCGCTCACCAATGCACTAGTTGAATTCAACGGCTAAACAAAAGAGTCGAAACGCTCGTACAACTTGTTCTTACGAATTTCAACTCTAAAACCATAGTAGCAAGTGCGATAATATTTCGATATGTTTTGTTAGTCGGAAAGAAAGTAAGGAAAGATAAAGAAGAAAGGAGCGTGAAAGAGATAGTCCGTAACGCGCGTGAACTGTTGAATTTTGTTTGTTTTTAGTTTGTGTGTAATTACGCGCGCGTATCGGTCGACTGTGTCAATCGTTGTCAATTCGTTTCAGTTTACACATCGACTAGTCGAAGATTTTAACTAGTTGAACGACTAGTTGATGAACGACATTTAACGATCTAGTCTCGTTGATGAAAAATACGTCGACGACCCATCCCTACTGAGGAGCGTCGCGATTAATCGCGCGAGTAGAGCAGTGTGTGGCCAGAGGGCAATGTCGCGGCGAATAACGGCAGCGCGATGAGCAGCACGAGGAGCATAGTGTGGCGGCGACATTAGATTTCCACAAAATATTCATTTAACTCTAATAACAACACATATTTTCAGGAGAACCCATCAAAGCATCCAATAATAATACTAAAGGATGTATCATACCTGCATTTGCAAGCAATACTTGAATTCATGTACGCCGGTGAAGTTAATGTGTCGCAGGAACAATTGCCTGCGTTTCTCAAGACTGCAGCACGCCTTAAGGTATTTAAACTTATTTTACGTAGGTATATTACTGGAGTAGATGTGTTTTATTTTTTATGAATATATTTTTCTGTTTGTAAGAGAAATCTTATTAATTAAATTGTTATTAGTATATTGCGCTTACATAAAATAGTGTACAATCCCTTATTACTAGTGGAGGACAATTTTTTTTAAATTTTAAGTATAGTTTTATTGGAAAATACTTAATACCACTTCAAATAATTTGATAAAAGAATGAGGTAAGCATTTCAATTTTCAATAAAAAAGATCTCGAACATTTCTCTTTTTTTTTATTTCCCTTTTGTAAGGTTGTGTGCATATACGTATCTACAATATAATAAGTAATGATAACTATTTACATATATTTTTCAGGTGAAAGGCCTAGCCGAGCCCCCACCGCAGATGCCCAGTATCAAACGGGAGGGCTAGCCCACGCTCGTACCTAGCACTTAGTGACCCGTACAGTGCATATCAAATAACTTACACTGCTAATTTGTTGAAAAGCTGGCTATATCATGTGTATATAAAAAGCAGATTTTTTGTTAAATAATGTTGTTGTTAATAAAAATAGTGTTTTTTTTTGTTTGGTATCATTGTAATGTGTAAAGTAATGAAATATATAAAAACATATATTTGTTGTAATTACCTCCTGTAAAACAACATTGTAAAGAAAATTAATGCATTTGATTTTTTTTAAGTAAACCTATATTTAGGAATTTAATCAAAATTCACACTAATAAATTTAATAAATATTCACACTAAAATATTTTTTTGTCAGTATAACGCCAGCTTTCAATGTAGTGTAACTTAGCGTCTAAGTTATTTGACATGGACTGTATCATGTATTTTACACAGTTTTTTTCTTCATTCTTTTTTATTTCCGTGATGCGCTTACGCTTGCAATGGATGTACTTTCAATTTTAATTTTTTGTGCATATAATCAGAAATATAAATATAAAATCAGTGGTTTTCTGTATGTTTGTTATAACTTATAATCATATAAAAACTGTTACTAGAAATATAAAATGTAAAAAAATCATCAAATATTCTAAAAAAAATACTTTAAAATCGACTTTTTATTTTAACATACTGTTGCAAGCGTATCCATTACAACCAGTAATAAATACAATATAAATATGTATTTTAGATGATATTCCGTAATTTAGCAATAATGCTGTGAAAAAGTTTTAACATAGAGAGAAATATATTTTTGCACAGGCGCTAACTGTGGAAATTTATATGTATGTATAAGTGGAGCTGTGCGCAACGGCTGGACATAAAATGATAGATTTTCCATATAAACGTTAATAGAAAGTCCGTAACAGTTTTTAAGATTTTTTTTTGTTTTTTTTGGAAAGAGATGTCAAAGCTTAGCTAAGGCAACTTTAAATATAATTGTCATCATACTTTTATTTAAAATTGTACACAAATTAATTTCTTTTTAATCATAATAAAACAGGATTTATAACTATTAACAAAGAAGAAATTGTAATTTGCCTTAATTGTGAAAATATACATATAATTATATATTTTTCAATTCATATTATAAATAAACATATTATATAGCGTTTAATTATGTTTTTTGCGCATAGTTTTTAAGTATTCGTCGTGTGCATTTTTCACACCTACCTGTTAAATACACTGAACTAAACAATATAACATTTTCTTTGGAAGGGAATCTCTGAAAATATTTTTAACAAGAATAAATCATGTTTTCTTGCTTTGTTTGTAAATTAACCGATAAATGGACAATTCAATTCAAAAACTAAAAACTTGTCGATTAAAAACTCATTTTGAAAATTTCGGCTCATTTTTTTCACATTGCCATAAAAAATATATTTGTAAAGTTAACTTGTAACATTCCAAAGTCAAAAGTCCAAAGTCCATTTATCGATGAAATGTTAACACCACTCATACATCACTAGTGCGCGTAATATTATTTTTATAAGTGCAATTATATGCAAATAGACAATAGGCTAAAACCTAAGTTCTATTAAGATCCAGTCAAAAGTGGAGTAACCTAGAGAATATTAGTAATACATTTATTTTTAGAACTTATTTGAAATTATATGTCTCAACGCCTTAAAATATTATACGGCATTTGCAAGTTAATAAAAAATAGGGAAAACATTGACGTACTATTACAACTAGACTGATAATCGCCTAGATAAAGGTTCAAAATCACTACATAGTATAAAACAAAGTCGCTTTCTCTGTCCCTTTGTATGCTTAAATCTTTAAAATTACGCAACGGATTTTGATGCGGTTTTTTTTAATAGATAGAGTGATTCAAGAGGAAGGTTTTAGTATATAATTTATTAGGTTTTAGACAAAGCGGGCGAAGCCGCGGGCGGTAAGCTAGTGTAATATAAAACATTCATTGAAATTTACACCTTATCTCGTGGTAATAAGGTTCAAAGTACATTGTATCTCTCATCAAACTCTGCCCAATACACGAAAAGGCAGAGTTTTATGAGAGATACATTCTGATTCTCATTGATTCTTTGGGCGATTATGAGTCTAGTTTTTTATTGTACGTTAATGGGAAATATAATATTAAAATCTTTCCGAAAATATAACTTTGCTTGATTCCAAAAGTTAGTCTGCCTTAGTCCGTGAGTTACCTGCAACCAAAGTATAGAGTATGAAGAAATGCATACTAGGGCGTCACGACTAACTGTATGTTTGACCACCGACGGTTGCCTTATTTTGTCGCCAATGCAAAATTGTTTCGTTTTTTTAAAGGTTTTTTAGTATGTATAATTTTTTTTTCTCTTCCCAATGTGATATAAGATATTGGCTGAATTGAGCTATAATTATGATAAAACTGCCATTCAAAAAACAATATTAATAAATACCTTTGTATTGTACTGATTTACATACTTAAAAAAATATTCCATATTTGTACGTAAGAAGCAAGTTATATTTGTAATATAAAGAACACCAAAAATCTTCAATATGTTAAATACTTTAAAGAATGAAATGAATTTTGCATTGGAAAGCCTTAATTCTGCTTCGTTTTAGAGTGTAAGTGTTGTGGATACATTTCTGCTTTGTACACGTAGCAATGTATACTTAGTTGCATAATACTTGCGAATTGCAATTTTATTTTATATAATTATTCATTTTTGTACTTTTTATCGAGCTGAGTTTATTCATTCATTTTAAATTTAGTATTAAATGATATTAATTTTAAGCATTTTATCGTTCGTATGTTTTCGATTATATTCATTTTAGCTATGATTTAACTCAGTACAAATTATGTCCATTGAATTCTTATCTTCCTTAGTTTAGGTACAATCGATAATTATTGTATCTCATTTTGTACATTTTCATATTTTCTCGACACGTTCGTTAGTTTGTAATCATTTTGTATGCTTATTTTTCATTCCCTTGCCTTTCTCGTTGAAGAAATTAATAATAGTTGTTGTAAAAATGTAAATCTGTTATTTTTAGACAGAGTAATGACTTGTGCTACATAGTGAACACGTGACTAGTTTGTAATGAAATTATGAAAGATTTGTAATTTTAGATTATACAAATAAAAGGAAATTAACAAAACTTGGTTTTATTTAAATAAAAAAAATTGTTTTATTTTTTTTTTTTTAATTTTATCAATAAAATCTATAAAACACTAGCAAACCGGGCGAACTCCGTTTCGCCACCAGATACACCTTTTCTTTGCTATAAACCTCACGGTGCCCGAGACCTTCCCAACGAATGCAAAACCGTGGAAATCGGTTTGTGCGTTCTGGAGTTATAGCGTCAGGAAGGAAAACCCGACTTATTTTTATATAGTAAGATTTCCTAACCCTATAAAATGTAATCTTGGGATTGTTTCAAACGCGTCAGATGAACATAAAGAACGTTATCTGACATAGTGATAACCTAAATACCCAAAAAAAACTGGGTTCGAGTCCCGGTCCCAGACGGATCAACTACTTGTCTGCAAATAAAAAATATCAATGAAACAGATCGAGTTAATATCTATAAGAGACTTACACACACGTAAAAGAAATGTGGCTCTTCAGAGTAGTTAAAAAAACATCTTCAGAAAATCTAGTACATAGATATGTTATGTGAGTGTAACTTTAGGAAGCAACTTTCCCAGATTTACATATTTTAAGCATCCAAAAGTTGTACAAGAAATGTCTGAAGAGAACTGAGAAGTAAACATGAGTAAGTATATACCTTTTATCAAAATATATAATTGTAAAGAAACTCGTTAGAGGAAACATGAACGTTTTGAACGTCGTAAGTCGTAACGTTGAATATATTAACGTTTGTAAATATCCCTATAAAATTTTTTAAGAATGCACCTAAATCTATCAGAATTTTCGACGTGCTGTGTGTTTCGGTAAAAAAAATCGATTTCGGTTGTGTATTTTTTTTTTTAATTTATGCATACAATTTGTCCACTAATAATATACAAAGCTGTACAACACGTAGGTACAAATAAGTTTCCGCCGTTTTTTGACAAAATGATAATACTTTTTGCGAAAGCACGGTAGTTTTTATTTCAATTTAAGTATTTTCCATCGCTAGCAAGTACTTTAGCCCATCTCTCCAGAAGTTTTCGAATTCTATGTTTGAAGAACTTCTAATATTTTGAGGCTATTTTGAGTATTTACGAATCAACCTATTTTCTTATATTTTCATAAATAATTGTGAACCCCTGCTCCTGCAGAACATAATATGACATTGACCGAAACACATGAAAGGTGGCTGGTGCAATGTCTAGTGAATACAGCAGGTGGGGTAGAACTTCCCAATCAATAAAATAAAAAAGACGTGTGGCACTCGGGGACTGCCGCGGTAAAGCTATTGCATTGCATAGCATGCCTTCAAGCCACACCTCCGAGCCCGTCGGAGTGGGGAGCGTGAGGTTTTTTCGTTACGGAATTTCTCGATTCGGTCCCCGCGCTCAAGGCCCGCGATAGAAGCTATGCAATAGCTTAAAATTTAAAAAGTTATTTCCTGCAACCGCTACATGCGGCCGCGCGTTTTACGCGCATTGACGCGTGGTCAGGTCGTCGTCGTCCCTCATGATTTTTTCTTTTTAGATTATGATAAATGTATCGACCTTTTCATTAACAGTAACTAATAATACGATGAAAAATCTTTTTTTGTGACTAGTTAGTTATGCTTAATGAGCGTTCAACATCTCACGCCTTCCACTACGATCCCTGTCTTGTGCGTCAAAATTACCAGTTTTAAACTTTTGAAACAACTCACGTCATGATCTTTTACTAAAGACCTAAAGACAAGCTCATAATATGCTTCTAGAAGAAATCGATGCGACGCAACAGCATTTTTTGAAGTGAAAACTTCTTTAGCGGCGTTGAGCACTTTTTCTGTAATGGGTATAAAATCTTAAACTCGCGTCAGGACACGTGACCTGATCGAAAAAGCGTTAAGACGTAATATCAAACATGCTCAACGTTAATAATCAAGTTTTCACTTCTGCCGGCACTCCCGGAGTGCAACCCGTCTTTTTTTTTTTTTTTTTTTTATTAGAGAACTTACCATTTAAACTTCCCGCAATTGACGATAATTGCTCAAATATAGACAGCTTTGGATGGAAAAAAATATAAAATGCTATCATGAAGTTAATAATAATATGATAGGGATATGTTGGTTTTCAATTAAATACATAATTTTTAAGGCGATTATCATCTACGAATTCCAATCGAAAACTTGTGTAATGCTTTATAGTATGTCCAAAATGGCGGCAACTTATTTGTACATCTAATATATTTTTATAACGACAAGGTAAGTTAATTTTTTTTCTAAAACTAGATTATCTTCCCATTTTCATCTAGCTTTACTGTAAATTTCACTTTACATATCATAACTTAATTTCTGACTAATATAACAAAAAAGGGGGTTTAAATAAAACACACATTTTTAACATAAATTTTTATTGATTACATTGATAAAATAAAGCAAACGCACCATAAAATATATTCGATAAAAAATAATATAATTTAAAATGGAAAAACAAGGAATGATAGATTTAAATGCAAATAACAATAGCTTTGGAAATTTAATTTTAGTACCTACATATTAATATCTTCTATAAATAATTTTATTATCTAAAACATTGATTACATCACTCCTAGACTTTTATTAGAATAAAATAACATAAGTACATATTGTAATACAGATAATTTAATATATTCCGAACATAATATGAGTTTCTTATCCCCTAATGTTGAGACCTCAATCTCCCGCCAAATTAAAATACAAATATGGCAACATTTTGAAATGTCAAGCTTCATTTAAAAATAATGATATAAATATAATTATTGCTTTGGCATAACTTTGGTAACAATTCATACACAAAATTAATAAACATGATTCAAATCATACATACTAAAATATAAACTAAGTCTAAAATAAAATATGGCATCATATAGGAACGATCTTTTAAATAAATAATAAAAAATAATAATATTTGGTACTCTTGTACACTAAAATCACGTGCATTTTTTAGGGTTCCGTAGCCAAAATGGCAAAAACGGAACCCTTAT
>CAJQZM010041393.1:0-49741 GCA_907164665.1 Colias nastes | reverse complement strand
AAAGAGCCAATAGCCAATATATGTATAGTTAAGAGTACTGAAAAATATTTAGTACTCACTTCAGAGCGCTGTAAAACCTTAGTTATTGACGTTATGAAAAAATGTTGTATATAAAAGTTGTTCCTCGAAAAACAATCTACAAAAATGGTCTGATATCATTTCTTCGTAAAATGATAAAAAAAAGTTTTATTGAAAAATATAAATGGCTCTAATTTCTGAACATTTTCGCTTATAACTTTTTTATTTATAGTTCTACGACTAAAAGTTACTACACCAAAGTTGTAGAGAATTTAATTTGCAACAAATAATGTAAACGATATTTTTTTATCAGTTAAATAGTTTAAGAGATATATCGTAAAAACCATTTCAACCGCTATTTTCAAGATGGCGGCCGTGGGACAGGGGTGGCGACCCCACAAACTTGGTTTTAGCTTCACACTGACTACACATCAAAAAAACAAAATTGCGTCCTCTAAAAAACGCAAGGTTAGGGCTAAAAAATGTAATATTTCAATGGATCAAGTAACTTCGGGCTAAATAGGTACTACAATGAATAATTGATAGCGTTTATAACCGTTCTAAAGTGTTAAATTTCTACACATATCTTACACGCATAAAACCAAACACTTAAATACTAGTATGATAAAAACATATAAATGAACACAGTTACTTAGTTTTATTCGCTCTACATTCAATATAGGTATCATAGATACATCACGAAACACAAAAGCTCAGAATTATAATGTTCTGTTTCATAATAATGATTATATTTTTTACTAGACTCCATCAAGAAACCCGTCACCTTGTCGAGTTCGAAGCAGTAGTCCAGTTGCAGGACCGAGTAATCCTCTTGTTGAACAGAGATCGGGTATGTAAACAAATATTTAAAAGAAAACTTAATTGTTAGTGTTTTTTTTGTTTTTCGTTTTTTTTGTATGTCCTAAATTTAAAAAGTATGTAAAGGATCCTTTACTTTTTTAGTTAAAAGCATGAGTCCTTAATCGCGTTGTTTTAAATATTTTTGAGATAAAATGAATCAGTGTCAAATTTACCTAATCTAGATCGAAAAAGTTTAAAATATTATCCTTCCTTTCATCTAGCCTCAGAAACTTTCGTTTCTAAGAATTTAATAGAATAAAGGGTTTCATAGATTATAATATTAAGAAATAAATATAATGATAATTAAAAGAAATCATCATGTATTTATGTTTTTAAGAGCCATCTTTTAACAAATCATCAATATATATTATAATACATATTAAGATGTATGGATGTACCTGTGATTTTAAAACAAAACGATGTTTTCATAACTTGTGTTGTGAAGTAATAATTTTTCGACTTTAACATTGTTTTGAAATTTATATACGTTTTAATGGCTTTTATTGGAACCCTGGGGATGTTTTAAGCTAAGTTTTCTTTTACTAAACATACCTACTGGGATAATTTAAACTGCAAGTTTAGTATGGAGGGCCATAATCACGTGGTAAATGAGTAATTTTTAGGTATTAACTTTTAAGTGTATTTAATATCTCTATTCGTACAGGAAAAATACTTTGTAAAGGGTTTTTAAAGGTTTGTGTTGAAAATATTATACTAATACATGCAATAAAAAAAGCTACAACTTTACATTGGATTAATAGTTAAGAACTATAATACTTGATGCATTGTGAACGTAAATTTAATATTATTTATATATTTCTTTATTTTTGACGTGTTTGTTTTTATTTATTTATTATTTCGTAGTGGATCCAAGCCCATTGAAATCGAAACGTGTTACGGACCCGACAACCGTGCCGAAGGTTGTTAAAAGGAAACCGCCGACACCGCCGGAAGATTATCAAGTCAGTGATTAATAATAATTATTAGTAGAGCATACATTATTATCATTAATAATTCATACATATAAAAACACTAGCTTTCCGCCCGCGGCTTCGCCCGCTTTGTCTAAAACATAATAAATTATATACTAAAACCTTCCTCTTGAATCACTCTATCTATTAAAAAAAACCGCATCAAAATTCGTTGCGTAGTTTTAAAGATTTAAGCATACATAGGGACATAGGGACAGAGAAAGCGAATTTGTTTTATACTATGTAGTGATGATGATTGTATATTAATTATTCTTAGCAATATTTTTTTGTAAACGATTCTAAGAGTCAGTATCTATATTTTTATTATTTCACACTACATGATTAGAATAAATGTATTAATTTCAATGAAAATAGAGCTGTTGTTTTGTATGAAATTCATTATTTGAAGTATTCCCAAATACAAAATTCAATTTATTTATATAGAGCTACACTTTTAAACGTTTTCCATAGAGATATATCTAGGTATTGTTCTAATAATATATTATTAGAACAATTCTCGTAAATAATTTAATTCTATATAGCAGGATGCTTCAGATGTTAAGTCATCTGAAGACATAGCTGTGGCGAGGCCGGTGGCTGACGTCAAACCGAAGGGGTCATTGCCCCCTCCACCACCGTATTATAAGGCTAAAGTAAGCTACACTCAAACTCAAACTTTTATATTAAAGTTGAATTAAATCTATGCAGTAGGTAGGTACTTCTTGAGTTTAGCCCGGACATACATAAACAGACAGACAAAAGTTCTATAAACTAAATTTTTGGCTTCCATATCGATATTCGATTGTAGATCACGCCCCAAGTATTCTTTTAAAAAATATGTACAGTTTGGTCTTTCCTACGAATACATTGGTATGTGTCATAAACCCAAAGGATTGTTATAGGTTTATGAAATTAAAATTAAAATGTGTCATCTTCCGGTTTTTCATCAAACACCAATAGTTATATGAAAAATCTGCGACATATACAAGAATGATACCACAATGATACGTTATTTCATATCGTATTCACAACTGATTCCCTCTCTTTCAGAGTGAAAAATAAAATGATTGACCTGTAACTTTACCCACAAATAATTTGTATGTGTACGGTTTTCATAAGTCATTCCTACTATGTATAATATGACTATTCAGATCTTTGAAAGACTACAACTTAGTTAAAAGAATGTTAGAATTTTAAATCTTTGAATGCGTCTTATGAATGGCTTTTTCAATTTAATTTTTATATAGTTACGTTAATTTAACTTCATTTTGAAGTTATGTGTCAGTAAAGTATGTCCCTGTCTGAATTTTGACACATAATGGACATGTATGTTATAAATGCTTTTACGAATTGGGTCAAATTTCGGCAAACTTACCTACTTTCAAGGCGATTAAGTTTTGGTAATTTAGTTAAAGTGATAGATCAGTAAGACAGGTCAAGGCTAATAAACCTAATATCATTTAAAATTGTCAATATTTATAAAAAAATGAAAAGGTTTAAAGTGGCGTTATTAAACGTATAATTAATATTAACATCGCATTTGTCTCTACGTAAAAAGTACACAAATGAAAAATGTTTCTTTGTGAGACAGTTATTTTGAGTAACATTCAAGTAAATGTTGTTTATTGAACATTGCTGTTTATTGTTTTTCCCAAGTTTCATCAGAGTTTGTTCCGCTGTATGTGTTCCTGTAATAAATATTTAATCATTAACATTCACAACACTTTCTCCTGTGGCTTAGTTTGCGAGGTATCTTGAATAAAGAGGCTTATTATGTTATTCCAGTCGATAAATCTATTTGTATACAAAATTTCGCTAAAATCAATTTATTCATAGTAAACACGTATGTACACTCTCATATAAGCATGGAATTCCTACTACTGTTACACATGAAAGTAGATGGTCGCATGTTTGTTAGATACTTTTTCACACAAAATCTGCTGATAGGATGCATGAAATTTGGTAGAAAGATATATTATTTTCTGGTTTAGCACATAGGCTTTTTATGCATAAGCCTTTCGAGTGAATCCGCGGGCTCTAGTGAAGCATACCAATGACGTATCAAAAGGATAGACAACAATGGTTTTTAAACAACGCAATGGCAACTGCCTATCCCGCATAAAGCAGTATATCTCGCTACATACACGAATCGGGCAATTACCTACCGGACTTTGTATATCGTAATTTTAAAAGCATTTCAGAAGAAATATTATTTGATTGTATTTGCTAATACATGGTTATTTAAATAACAGGTTCAAGCACCAACAATGGAAATTACTCCATGCACTCCATTGTCCCAGAGAGCCTTCTCTCCCACTCAAGGAAAGTCGAAAGAACCCACACCAGAACCTAAACGACCAATTCCACAGGTATTTATGTTGTTTTTAGATAACCACGTGAAAACTGGATAAGAATAAGAATGTTTATAATCTATACTTAATATTATAAAGAGGAAGAGTTTGTTTGTTTGTTTGAACGCGCTAATCTCAGGAACTACTGGTCCGATTTGAAAAATTCTTTCGGTGTTAGATAGCCCATTTATCGAGGAAGGCTATTTAAATCATCACGCTAAGACCAACAGGAGTGGAGCACTGCGGGTAAAACCGCGGGGCACAGCTAGTAATTAATAATTAAAATATGACTTTTAATCCTTGTTTTATTAATATAATAATTGCTGAATAATTAACGAACGTATGATATTAATAGATGATGATTAAATCATTAGCTACATTTTTTTTTCCCAGTTATTATATGATACTAGATTCGAAGTGAGATTAGTTACCGTCCATCCATAGGTACTCGTTTAATAATCCTTGTAATTACTTTATTTTTATTTTGCGAATAACAACTGATTACTAATAAATAATTTTCTAATGTTACAGCCACAGTCACCAGTAGAATCTACAGTGTCGGCGAGTACAGAAAATCTGATACCGTCTCCAGATCCTCTGCAGCAGACCAACCTTGATGAAAACATTCGGAGTATCAAAAAGACGTCTAAAACTTGGCTTTAAAGAAACTATGATTGCCAAGGCTTAAATTAACTTAACGGAAACATTAACAACTATGTAACATTTGTTTCAACAATCAACATGCAGAGAATTAAAAAAAAGCCACAAATATCATTACTAATGTTTTTTTTTTAAATAACCAATTAAAATATATAAAAATGAGATAATAATTACAATACTTTATTTCTTCCGAGATAAAAAACAAAAAAAAAAAATGTTTGAAAAAATTAGTTTTGCATCTAGTTGAATAAGATAAAATATTATTTTTCTTAAATAATATTTTTAATATTGTACATTTCAAACTTGATTCCCTTATCAAGACCGTCCGAATCGCAACAACTATTTTATGACTTCGTATTTTAAATAGAATATTGTAATTCTATTAATATTAATTATAATCTATAATGTTTTAACTATTATAATAAAATAACAATATGATGATTTTTAAATATAGTATTGGTGTGCTCTTTATTAGTTTTATGTTTATTTTCAATTAACGTTTTAAGGTAAGTCTTTCAATGCCCTACATAGATCAATTATTAGAGATATTTTGTAATACATATAATTTAAGTTTAATATAGGTCACAAAATATAGGTTTAATCTTGCAAAAGTTATCCAACTTTATAATGTTTTCATTGTATCCGACAGTTACCCGTTACGTCTAAAAGTTAATATCAAAAACATCGTCTTAATGAAACTAGTTTTTAATCCTTTTAAATATTGCTTACAGCTATTCTAAAGTTTTCTTTATAATATTAACGAACAGCAAATGCGGTATATTTTATCATTAAAACTATAATCTTGTTGGGTTGCGTGTAAGGGTTTTTATTCACGAACGGTTTATTTTCTTTCAGCTTTTTTTCATACAATAAATAATATGTAATACGAAAATAACATGAAGACTAATATGTAAATTACCTTTTCACTATATTATATCGAAAGGCTATTTTTAAATATACTCAAGAAGTATGTATTTGCTTTGAAATAGCTGAAAAGCTTTGAAATGTTTTTTAATAAATATGCCACTGAAATCATGTTAGAACTACTCGTTTGTAAAGGCCTTAAGGATTTATTTGTACTAATGAAAGGATATGCTTCTGTTGATATTATTATTATTTATTGCATTTAACACTTGTGGAATCGTTAATTTGTTTATATTAATACATTGTAAACTAATAAATAATCCGATACTTTCCATAAAATATAAATTATTGCATTGATTTTTTCATTTGTTTATCATATTTTTATTAAGCAGGCTCATTTGCTATTTTTATTAATATAAGATAGTGTCTTTTAACGCAACGATAAAAAATAAAACACAAAAAATAAGGTTTTCAAAAAGTGTATTCCAAACTTTCTCTAAATGTATATTTGAGGTTTTATGAAAATAAAATTTCTTATGTCAACGAATTATCTTTATGTATTCGTATATTGGTATATACCTAACGCCAATAATCCCGAATCACTTTGTTGAAACAAGGGTTTGAAACAAATGAGATGGAATCTGATACAATAGGTATATCGGGTCGTAGGGTCGTAGTGTCAGAATCGAATTCATGACGTATATGAAAAGTATATGAATGATAGACCGCCCTAGCGTGATTTGATTCCATGCTATTTGTTATATGCCTTTTGGTACTTAATAATATACGTAACGTCTCTGCTTAACATTGGTCTATTGAATTTTTTGTTAAAATCGTATTGTATTGTGTTTTACATAGCTTATGTTAAAATGATTAGATGATATCGTTTCATTTTCCTATGTTGTATAAATAATTAATTATAAAACAGGTGTATGTAATTAATTTTATTTAAATATAGTGGATTGCAGTGTATTTTTAATCTCTCCATATAATATGCGTATAAGCGATACCTACTGTAATATCTATTTAATAAACACTTTTCCATAATTTTGTGGTTTTATTTCTATTTCTTAGTCCTTCGTCTTTAATGTTTAACTAAAGCATAGTGTGGATAAGTGCCACTGGCAGATGAATCTTTTCAATTGGTAGATTTTTACGGACAATCAGACATTTGTATGTGTTACAAAATGAGACGTATTTATTGCTAGTATCTACCTTCGGTTTATGGCAACGCATTATCCATTGTACCAAGGTGTGAAAAAATATGTAGGTAATAAGCCTTCTGCGTTCTGCCAGTCCGATACATTTTTTTATTCGTCTTCACCGAGAATCAAACCCAGGACCGCATGGTTATATTATTATACTCACGCCAACCAAGTTGTTTATCACGCATGAGTAGTTATTTTTTAAATTAATTGTGTTATTTGTCATTAATTGATACAGTATTTAATTCCTAATAATTTCTTAACCATAATGTTTATTCATTTTATATAATGTAGTAATGTTATTCTATGAAGTGGTTTATCAACCTGAATTAATTATCGCCTCCTTAATACAATGTTTTTCTTAGGTTCGACTCCCAGTGACCAACAAAAGGAGTCTCAGTCTGGCAGGACATGAATGGTTAATCAACTTCTGTAGGTACAGAATATAGATCAGTGAAACACATGTTTTTGTATAATTTTATAATAGACAGACATGTCTATATATCCAATACCCCACAAAGGGATTTAGGACTTCACTTTTTATTAAGAGTAGATTCCGATAGAAAGCTATAGGTCTACAGTAATAGTAGTTAGATCTGTAACTGAAATTTAGGTATGAGCGGCATTATGTTGAATTTAGATATAGGGTTTAACATTAAAATCGGTCAGTGGGGGAAAGTTTGAAAGTCTAACATGCCAAGATTTGTTCTTAGAAACCATGTAATCGATTAATCGGTTACTATGAAATACGATGAGTCAAATTCAAATGAGTAAAATGTATTTCATATCCATTCATTTAGTTTAGTTGCTTTTCAAAATGGTTCGCCGTTTATTATCATAATATTATGTTTCCAATTTTTTGGTAAGTATGTTCATAGTACGGTGGTTCACCTGTGATGTTAAGTATGATGTAGTGATTTATAATAATCAGTATAAAGTATGGGATAGGTGTCAGGAAAATAACTAGACAGTTTAATAAAATCAGCAAACATAAACAAGCTCTTTATTTCTAATAAATAACATTTAATAACCAACAAAAATATAAACTAGTTGTATAATCACTGAAAATATGGCAATTATTTTATTTATACGAAATTAAGTTAGATCTATTATTTTTATGTCTAGTACAAATGCATTCAATAATGTTTGGTGAAGTAACATATAGCTTCGTGCAATCTTAGAATTTACCTTTCTTTTTACTGTTTTTACTATTAAGGGTGCTAGCTAAACTATTCATATAACAATCCTTGAGTATAATAAAAGAAAGCGGATTAAATGCAAAGTGTAAATAGTAGGCCTCGTGAATACCAAGTGACAATTGAAATAACATAATAAAATTATTGATTTAGACCATACAACGTTTAATAAATAGAACCAGTCACTAGAACGAGTATCAATCAAACTACAAACAAACAGTATATCATTGGGACATTCATATTGACTAAAACAAATGTACTGAATTGAAAAACGGCTTATTATAATTATTGCTATAACATTTATATCTCACTAATACGTCTATTCTAAAACAGTCACTTCACTTATAGCCAGCCGGAAACGATTTTTCCCGTGACTTTAGATTTTCCTTTATCTGTAACCATTTGTGGGCCGGGAGGGGGGGCCAGGGAGGAGGAAGGACTTGGTTTGGGTTTGGGAGGTTTGGGTTTAGGTTCTTTTGGCTCTTTGGGTTTTTCAGTTTCCTTTGGATCTGTCGTGGTCGTACTATCAGGTTTTGTTGCACTGTGATCTGCTTCTAAAGTGGCTGCTGATAGAATTTGTTCGGGTTTCTCTGATTTGGAATGTGCACTTGGTGTTGGTGTGATCGGTTTTTGCAAGTTTGAGTCTTCTTCTTTAGTTATGTAAAGGTTTTTGGTCGGTGACTCTGGTTCCTCTATCTGGATGATGTGCTCTTTTTGTTCGGGTTTGGTTTCTGCGGGTGTGGGTTTCGGTTCTTCTGGTTTTGGTTGTGGTGGTGATGGTTTCGGTTGAGATGGTCCTGATCCTGAACCTGGATATAAAATAAATATTATTATTTTAAATTCAAGGTTTGAAGTTTTCATGCAATCAATTGATTGTTGTTACATTATTATTATATTTGAAATTAATGGGAATTACAAAACGAAAATGATTATATTTGCGCAATATTTTATATAAGCGATAGATTTAAGTCATATTTAGTAAAAAAAATTGTTACCACTGCCTTTGTCTTCAATGTGAGCTTGGACTTTGATTTCGTTTTGTTTCAAACTTGGTTCATCTGATCCTTCTCGAGCTGGTGATTTGGGTTTAACTGGTGGGGCTAAAATAAATAAAAATACATAACTAAAAATATTTTGATCTACACGATTAATATATTTATATTTTAAGCGACGTAACACATTAGAAAACTACATAATTACAATACTTTCTTGTATTTGATTTTACGTGAGTATTATACATTTAGAAATTGACGGATAGACTTTAACGGACTTTCGGGATAAATAAATCGCATATAAATCGCGTTTCAAATGCGTTAAAATCTTTAATACATACATAATATTATTGTTATATTTTTTTGTCGTTGTACTCACTTTTAGGTTTAACTTTACCAGACGCAGTTTCATCTTCAATAGTAAAATCTTTCTCTGAAGCACCGGATTTCTCTCTTTCACTAAAATCGGACTTTATCTTGCTTCTCATGAATTTGGCATACGCAACTCTTGTTGTTGGAGTTACTTCTGATAGTTTCGGATTGAATTCTGTTAACAAAAATTAAGAGTAATATTTAGATAAACGAAAAAAATAAATAATAAATAGAACGTCACAAAAAGCAAAAATATAGAAAAAATGTATTACAAATTGGATTATTTGTAAGAATTGCTACAGTAAAATTTCAAGTTAACAGTTGTGTAATTCATCATTATGAAAAATTGATTATTGGACTTCATACTTTATTATTATGTAGCCGTAACGTGTCTATTCTTATATTTTTGTACTTTTTGGTATGTACAATATAGTTTTCGTTCATACTTTTTAGGTCCTGTCTCTGTATAATAATATTCATCTCATTCTAGTGATTGAAAAATTACAGTTTCAATTGCTTTGAAATGATTGTTGTTTGTATAAATAACTATTTGTTAGGTTGTTATTTTATCGTCACTTTGTAAAGTATTTTTTATAATTGTGTCTATGATATCTATTTATTACTTACCCAACAATTTCTGTGGATCTATAGTCCTCTCTTTAACGTTATCAAGTATATGCGCTCTGAGTGACTGTCTGCTGCGTTTGGTTTCAGCCTCATTGGTGCTGCCGATCGGATCGCGGCGAATAGTGTTGGTTCGAACCACGGCGTTCCAGTCGCGTTTTTTGCTTGAAATTGAACAAAAAATCAAGTTTTGACGTGACAACGTCTTATAATTCGATAAAGCCGGCTGCACGCACGAAAAAACATGACTCATGCGGCGTTACCTCGCTCTGACTCATCTGAGGCGTTCCATGTAAGGCTTGAAGTGCGAGCGAGAGCGCGGAAAGAGCGACAAAGAAGCACAATCGGACGTTGTCACGTTCTACTATCGTCAGTAAACCGACTTTACAGACAACCAATTTTTTTTAAATACTAAATTAAGTGTCAAAAAATGAATATGTTTTTTACTTAAAAAATCATACTTTAAGATAAATTGGGGCTACTTATGTACTTTATAAAATTTAAGGACCGCAAGAGTTTGTTAATTTAGGTAATATCAGCTTTCTTAAGTTACATATTTTGACCTGTTATAAGTACCACAAAATTTGACAAGAGTAACAAGTTATTAAAATGGTAATTCAGCAAATAAATTTTTTTTTGATGGGCATAATATCAACCAGGTTTGGTATAGCTTATGTCCGATACAAGAAAATATTTAAGGATAATTTAAGTATGATTTGAGACATATTTAACATAATATTTTGAAATGTGATTATTGTCAAATACTCAATTCAGAAACCAGCCGTTTACCACCATACTGATCTAATTTGTACCCAATGAAGGAAAAAGGTGACTTACTTTTCAGGGCTTCCTTTCCTAACAATAGCTTTAGCGATTTGACTGAACACATCCTTTGGTTTAGCCTCTCTCGAAATAACATCGTTTATTATACCCTCCACGATACCGATCTGGAAGTCCTTTAGAATCCTCCTCTCCATCACTTTACCTTTCTTGCCAGATACTAGAAAAAAGTTAATAATAGTAAGTAATATTCTTTCATAAATGTTTTGAGAAATATTTAATTGCATAATTGCTGCAAATTTTTAATGAAATTACCATGCTTATTGAAATGTAATGATTATTTTAAATACTAAATGTTTGCCCTGGGTTGCCTAGACTCTAGAGGAAAAAAATAGCCTACGATACTCGGTAAAGTTGATTTAGTAGATTTTGAGTTTGATATAGTAGTTTTTAGTTTTTGCACATGAAATTTCCAAAAATGAAAGTGTTCAATCTTTCATTATTATTATAAACATAAAAGACTTGAACAAAAAAATATGATCATCAAACATACTAGTAGTCTCATTCATATTAATCCTCGGTGTCTTCATGCCATTATTAGCCAATATATCGATTAGCTCAAATCGCAAAGTGGATATATCCTGTCTGATCTCCATAACGTCATCTTCAGTGACACCCACTTCGTCTCGGGCCCGCTGTTCTGCAGTAACGTAGCGACGGACTAACACACGCATCACTGCTTCGTGCTGCAGACGCGCTTTTTCGCGTGATTTGTTCTGGAATGGTTTTTTATTTTAAGTTTTTCTTCAAAAAGCTATGCTTATGATATAGTAATATTTCCTTTTACAGGACTATATTTGTTTGTTTTTATTAAATAAATCTGTTCTTTAGTAAATTACTTTCTTGTTTTTTTTTCCAATTGAAAAATAAAATAGTACCTACATGCTTTTTACAAATTGCAATTTATTTTAAAAATACGCAAAGTAGAATATTTCAATTATAAGATTTAACAGAAATAGTAATTAAAAAAACAATCAAAATCTATCATTGTCAGACTGCAATCGAAATAATGAAAGACTAAGAAGCCAAAAGAGTCAATTACATACACTGGTCATCAAAAAAATCGACCCACCTGCATTTTTACGGCAAATTGCGGTTTTCTCACAAACGAAGGAAAAAATTTGATTGTAAACTTAAATGATTAATTAAACTTACATATTTACACGAATTTAACACATAAAATCATTAACGTCATTAAAAAAAATTGATAATTTCGAATAAAAATCAAAATCCTCAATTTTCAGCTTTTTCTTTATTTAATTTCAAATGCGGTTTATTTTTTAATCATAAGACTTATGATCACGTTTCTTTCGAATTTATACTCGGTACTTTCTCCTCTTTCTGGAATGATAGCCTATGTTCACCATTTTAGAGAAATAATCAAGATTTTGATGGTCTCTTGAGGAATTCGTTACCATTCTTCCCTAATGGTGGTTTTCAGGTCTCCCAATGATGTAAGGGCTGGATTACGAATTCTAAGCTTTACTTTTTAAGTGTCCCACATATGCTCTATAGGTTTCAAGTCGAAAATTTTTGCTAGCCAGATTGTAACTCAAATGCGGACCTCTTTTAAATACTGGATCACAATTCGCTCTACGTGTTTCCGAGCATTATCATGCATGGACTCAAAGCTTTTGCAGATATAGCCGGCATATAGCGCCATATGATTGTCCGAAACCTCGGTAATGTATTGAACAGCATTTAAAGCGCAACTTCTTATCATCAAGCTCCGTGCGTCTTGTCAAAGAAATGTCAGTCTAAAACTTTACAGAGCTTCTTTAATAATCGACCATTTCTCTTTCGGAGCACTGAGCAAATCCGTCCTCTGGTCATCGCATGTCATAAAGACGTCCATAAGCACCATATAAAGTCATTCGCATCTTGTCACTAAAAAGTACTGACTCCCATTAGCCTATAGTCCATTTTACGTGATTTCAAGCCAATTGAAGTCTGGTTTGTCGATGAGCTGTGGCTGATTGTGGCCCTGTTTCTGGCTTGTGTGGTCTTAAGTTCTACTCCCAAAGTCTTCTTCTAACAGTACTGTCACTTATAGCCACCTCCTTATCTTCACGCAGGCGTGGCAAGAGATCTACGCCAGACAGATATCAATTTTGTAGAGTTGATTTGATTATCTAGGGGTCGTTCCTTTGAGTTGCCATCGTATTTCTTGCAGATCCATATTTTCATCGATACTGCTCAGTCTTAAGAAACCTTTGGTTAACTCACTGAACTGCAAAACAGCTCAGATTTTACTTTTTAGCCACGGTACGTTGACTTATCACCTGTTTTAGTAGAGCCACAATTTGGGCCGTCTCAGCTAGAGTAGTATCAATTATTTTGAGACAAAATTTATCGAAGCTACAGCATTAGTTAATAAACTTCACGTTATTAACAAGATATCCCGAAAAAATACAGTTTTGAACTGGGATCACGGGCATAACTTGTCCCGCCGTAAACCGTCAAATCAACACTTTACAGTATTTCTGTATAAAAAATTGTTAATAATCTTCAAGTTCAGTTAAATTTACGACAATCATAATGAAAAACATGTTATCAGACTCTTTCAACAAAAAACAACAATCTAAGACCGCTTATTTGTGAAATAATCGATAAATAGCAAACATAATGAAGGTGGGTCGATTTTTTTGATGACCAGTGTATTTAACAACAAAAACTGATAAAAACTAGAAATTACTTAAATCAAAAATACTAACAATAATCGAACCCCGGTCCCGATCGCTGCAAATGCGGTTAATCCACCCAGAAACATGTTTGGGAGTGGGGATAATATTGAATGGTGGTGGGACAGTATCACCATCTTCGAAGTACGACATCCATAGGTTACTGCGGGCGAACTTCCACTCGATGTCTGATCTTTCCTGAAGGGAATAAAAGGTAATAAAAATAAAGGGAAAGGTGAAGAAAATAGTGTAATTGATGATAATTTGTATAATTCATTAAACATTGAAAAAACAGAGGCTAGAAATGTTTAAAGTTGATGAATGTTTGTATAAATATCAAAAAGTAAAAGTGTTAATAATTATTTGAATGATATTGACAAAAGTAACTACATTTTTTTCAAATTTTATAGTGTAATTTTTTTCTTGTTAGAAGCTTGATAACATCAAACATATAAACAATATATAGGTAAAAATATCATCAACATTTTGTATGTTATACACATAGCCATAAGCTTAAAAATTTAAAAAGTTAACAATTTCATTCTTAACGATGATTAAGAATTGTTTCTATTTTAATTAGCTTGACTGAGTTTTAGTCAACATCATAGTTGACTTATCTGAAAAAAATTATATTAAATTAAATAAAATACAACAACAACTTACCGAAATAATCTGATAAGAATTCGACATCATAGCGATCAACATATTCAACAGGACGATAATATTAATAACGGAGTACGATCCAAATGTAAGCAATGCCCAGAAACGAGTGAAGCTCTTGATGCCGGTTAATTCGAAGCAGGTCAAGTCCACGAGACCGAAGGACGCCCAGAATAGAGATTGGGATGTTTCGAATAAGCTATAAAGGAAATTATAATTTAATATTTTGAAATATGTAAATAAAAACATTAAGAAACTGATAAGGATAGTGTAAATAAAAATAATGTAAATTATTTTTTTATTTAAATACTTTATTGTACTGCCAACAAAAAAAATTACAAAAAGAAAACTTATGCTAAAAGAAGACACAGCACAGATGGCGGCCTTATCACTTATAAGTGATTTCTTCCAGGCAACCAACTGAAGATGTGATAACATAATAGAAGAAGGAGGTGGGTAAAAAGTATACGCAATAATGAACATATCAAAACTGATGAGAATAGTTTTAAAACTGATAAGAATGTCGTAAGTGTAAATGCAAAGATTGCTATTATTTGTAGGTGTAAATAAAAAGATTACTGTAATAACTGATAATGTAAACTAGCAGTCCACCATGGCTTTGTTAGTTGTAGTGAAATGTTCATATTTACGGTGAAAGAATTTTTGAAATCGGTCCAGTAGTTCCTGACATTCAACAACAACAACAAACTTCAACATTAAATTATTAGTAAAGATAACATGGAGATATGGAGGGTTTTTAGGAATCTTAATCTTATCTTGTGTTCAGGTGGACTTTTAAAAATGTTTCAAATAATAATCAGCAGCTAACAAAATGTGTAAAATAAAGAAATGTTTTGATTTATATCAATATTTGTATAAATCTGTGACTACAGGACAAAGCAGAGCTTTGTAACAATAACTTGAATAATTTGAAATCGAAACGAGGTATGAGACATTTATATTTGTAAAACTGTATTCAGATAGGAGTGTACTAAATATGTATAATCTAATCTTACTTCGCATAACGTCTCCATATCGTACACGCTCGTTCCTGGTTGTCGAAATCCGGTAAATCCCCGTTTGGAAGATGGTAACATTTATTCTTTTCCAATTCCGCATAGTACCACATTAGTTGATTCAGACCTAGGGAGAGGTTTTAATTTTCAAATATATGATTTTTAGTTATTTTTATGCAATTTTTAAATGCATCTTAATGGTCTCTCTTGTTGTAATGGTAGAGAAGATGTATTCGAATTTTAAAGTAGTGTTTTAGGGAATTTAGTATCTAATAGTGTTTAAGTATCAAGATAGTATCTATAATTTTAACGTCTGTTGTTTAAAAATCAGCTAGGTTTTTTTTAGAATTCATTTTTTTATATAAGTAAGTAAGTAAGTGAAGTCCCATGTCCCCAAGTGGGGTAAGGGGCAGATGAATTATACATCTGTTTCACTGATCGATTTTCTTTAGGGACAAGTAGGTGATCAGCCTTCTGTGTCCTGCCAGACCGAGACATTTTTTTTTCTTCGTCTCCACCGAGAATCGAACCCAGGACCCCTCGGTTCTACGCTCACGCGTCAACCACTGTACCAAGGAGGCGGTCAAATTTTTTTATATACTTACTATTAAAAAACATGTATAGGTAACATATAATAGGGTAAAATAAAATAAGAATAGCAATACAATTGCAGCTATATTATATTAATTCTTTAAATATTCCTCAATACGTATTCTCCTTTTAAAAGTTGGTTAACTTACATAACACAGGTGAACTATATCTTACGACTGATTTTCATCGTAGTAAAATGTCTCCTACATACTAAAAGACACATTAATCAATTCGTTGTAAGCGATATAAACAATTTATGGACCATTGTATGAGCATAAATTGTTTGTTATACGTACCTAGCCATTATTTAACGTTTGCGAGATTAATGCTCTGTTACACGTATAGAGTAAGAATTGAATTAAAATGAATCTTAAATGTGTGCAATGCATAGTAACAAATAATTCGATAATGCATTTGTATAACTCACAAATTGTATTTTAATTTTGTAATATGATAAGGTTCCTATTGACTTATCTAAGTCCTAAAATTGAGACAACTTTTATGTACTCGTAAGTATAATATTATACAGTTTCTAACGAAAGCTAAGCCGAGATAGCTTATGTCTTTACGTTATAGCCGTTTCTACGATAGAGCAAGTATAGAGCCGGTTATATTCATTTTTAAGATACATTTGGAAATTAATAAAAGCAATAGCACAAAGTGTTAACATATTGAAATCAAACGTTTGTTTAAAAAACAAGTAAATAAACGGTTATTATTACACTTATGCAGCAAAAAAATAAACATTATTTCTTACTCTTACCAGCTATTTAACAAATAAACAAAAATACTTACCACATCCAAACGCGAACAGCACCAACATGTAAACGAAGAAGAACTTCATGATATCCAGGATCATTCTCCCCAGGGACACTTGTAGCGGCCCCAGATGGGGGTTGATGGAGAAGATGTGCACCAGTTTTAGGAACGAGAAGATATTCCGCGGGTCCTTTCCGCTTTAGTAGTGGCACTAGAGGTTTAGTGTGTTGGTATTGTAACAAAATACATACCACATCCAAACGCGAACAGCACCAACATATACACAAAGAAGAACTTCATGATATCCAGTATCATCCTGCCCAGGGACACTTGTAGCGGCCCCAGATGGGGGTTGATGGAGAAGATGTGCACCAGTTTTAGGAACGAGAAGATCATGCCAGCGGCAAACGCGCCTTCGGATAGAAGCATTGGGTCGAACGAGTCCCAGCGCTCGCGGGGGTACCAAGGGTCCTTGCCGCTTTTGTAGTCGCGCTATGTAATAAAATAAATAAATATTTTATAAATTTTCTTATTATCTATAACTATATAAGTATTTATTTAAAAATAATTTTTTTTCGTCTGGTTCTCATAACACAAGCGAAAGCTTAGTATTGGATCAGATTGTGCCGTGTGTGAAAATTGTCCTAAAATATTTATTTATTTATTGTTTAAATATTTCAGGACAATATTCACACACGGCACGATCTGATCCTAACTAAGCTTTCGCTTGTGTTATGGAAACCAGATGGCTGATTTTTTTAAATAAATACCGAATTAAAAATAAATACTTATATAGATAATTAATACCCAGACATAGAGCAAACATCTATGTTCATCACACAAATATTTGCCCCGGGTGGAAATGGAACCCACGGCCTCTGGCTTGGAAGGCAGGGCCACTACCAACCAAGCCAACCGGTCAGTCAAATATGTCTTGATGTTGGTTTCCAGGACGAGAACTACCGTCAAGCTATTCGTAAAATTTTTTAATTTGATATTATTCATTACATGGCATTTAATGCTTTATAGTTAAATATATTTTTTGAAAGAATAGAAATAAATTATTCTATCACGAGGTGGGATTCGAACCCGCGTCTTCCGCCTAGGCCCGCAAAACTAAAAAAATCTGTTCTATAAAAATGTATAACAATTTTTTGTGTAATAGTGACGTCATGCTCTCGATGTTGATATGAATACTTTGACGATAGTTTTAGACACAAAATAAAATACATTAATTTAAGTTTCATAAATCTAAGCAATAATATCAGAGTGAGTTATTGAGTGCAAGTATTAAATTGAAATAAAAATAGAATAAAATAAAACAACTGTCATAATCTTTATTTAAAAATATATCCCAAATCAACACTTACCTGTACAATGTACCACGAGGAAAACCGTAGGCAGATCCAAGCTATGTAAAACATGTTAGTGATGAAATCCACCATGTTCCAAAGGTCGCTGATGTATTCCATCAGACCTCCAGACCACAGTGACCGGATCTCACCCCATATTAAACCTAGGAGATTTTAATGTGATTATGTACTTAAAGGCACAGATAATATAATACTCTACTAAATATAGGTTAAGTTAAAGATGAAGGTAACATACAAATTCTGTTTTATCTTGGCAAAATGTACCTAATATGTTCGATAATTAATCACAAATAAATTTCCGTTCAATTGTTCCAAAATAATATCACACAATTAAATATTCTGATTCTTGTGTGTGTGTGTATGTATCATTTATCAATATGTTCCTAGGTATATTTATTTTAATTATTCAACTTAATAGAGGTAATCTTCTATATAAAAATAAGTCGGGTTTTCCTTCCTGACGCTATAACTCCAGAACGCACGAACCGATTTCCACGGTTTTGCATTCGTTGGAAAGGTCTCGGGCTCCGTGAGGTTTATAACAAAGAAAAGGTGTCTCTGGTGGCGAAACGGAGTTCGCCCGGTTTGCTAGTTCTCTATAAATGTTTAATGTTTCTATGCTACGTCAATTATTAACTGTAAAAAAAAACTGTCCTTCCCGTTTTATATGTATGAATCAGATTATAATTACTATTATAACTACGATTTCTATAGGTCTACATACCTAGTCATTTAGTTGCAATAATTTACTTACTAAATATATTATGTTGTGAACTGTAAAATTATTGTTACTTGTATTTCTATCTTTAATAGCATCTAATTTTCCAGCTATAGAAAATATAAAGATTTTCGTATGAATGATTAATTAAAAATCATATATGACTGAAAAGTAACATGATTAACTCAATATGTACGCTCAAAGAAACGAAATGTGAAAAGCACAGCGAATATTTAATTTTTGTGTGGGAAATATTTCTCTGTGAATAAAATTGGTTTTGTATATTTGCTTAATAAATGACTATGAAAATGAAATAATTTGCAGATGAAGTATTAATACTTACTTAATTAAAAATGAATATAACCAAAATGATCTCATACATATTTTTAATTTTTAATTGAGTATTTTAATAACTAATTGAGCAGCATAGAAAAACTAATGCACGGTTAACGGGACAGTTTTTAGCATTTTATAGATTCATATTCAGTTTAAAACTGATCTCCTAAACTACTATGTCACTAAAAAATACTATAAACGCGAGTATAAATATTGATAAAACTAATTTCAAATTAGTGTAAACACGTATAATTTATAGATCCGCAATAAAAATATAAATTATGCATGCCAATAAATTCAAATTTACTTGCTATGTAGACGATGACGCAAAATTCTATAAGTCCAGGCAGCGATCCCCGTTCATGCGCTTTCCAGTATTCCACTAACTCTTGCAACCAGGATATTCCAGAATATTCCAAAACGACGAATTCCGCTCTTTGTGACGCCAGTGATAGTAATGCTGTAAATTAACACAAGTTGTATTTTTAACTGTATCTGTATTTGCGAATTTGCGCGCAAAAGTTTGCTCCTACGAAGGCGGTTTGAATTTGGAATACCTAAGCTTTGGATTCTTTTTAATTTTTATTTTTTTGTTGAGTGCCAGTTCATTCCAATAATTGCATATTTTTTAGACTGGCAATAATAGATAGATATAAAGATTTAAAAAAAATTGAATTGAAGTTATTGAATTTAATTTTTTTTGTGGAATTTGCTATCAACTTTTTAATACATTTTTTTATTGTGGTTTGCCAGTTAATTACAAATATACTTACATAAGAATAACATGTATGAGGAGCTGTGACAGATGAATTTGACGAAGGGTTTTTTCATAAATCTACCATATTCAGAATCGGGGGCCATCATGTAAATCGAACAATATATGGGGAACATAGCACCGAGTTTTGCAACCTAAAATAAAAATAAAATCATATATTATTGAAAAATTGTGGTCTAGTTGTATCTAGTATTAAAATTGTGTCTTAAAAAAGTTTTCATAAAATTGTTTTTATTTTTCAAAGGAATATTACCTGAACACATTGACCGACGATGTTTTTCCGTTTGAAACCAGGGAGACCTTCATACCAGATAGCGCCGAGTAATTGTTGTACGTTAGGATGTGCCACAAACTATAACAAATCAAGGTTTATAATATTGTGAATCAAAAAAGAGCCGTAATTAATAAGGAATGAAACATTTTTATTGCTATTGAAATAAAAGTGAATATGTAGCTGTATTCTTAACATATTTTTGTCATTTTTTTTAAACTCACCATTTTTTTGGACTTACCATTTTCTGCTTATACTTAATTGCCAGTTTCAACCGTCCCAGGGTCTGCCGCTCGCCAGGCTCCCAGCAGTCCACCTCCCACGGGTTGTAGTTCAGCATGATCTCCAGCTCATGGGATGTTCTCGTGTGGTCCAGGAGGGATGTTGCGAACTCTTGTACTTGTTGTCTTAGAGCCTGGGTAGATTTTAATACTACTTATAGTGGTATGTGGGTAAAGTGCGTATGAAATGTATTACGTTGTTTTGTTTATTGAAACAAAACTTCAGATGAAGAAATGTTTAAACTAATTGTGGATGTCAAAATTTTACAAAGATAAAAGAAGCTTCGATCATTTCCTTGTTATTTACCTTAAGATTAACTAAAATAAAGTCAAAATTTGGTGTGCAGACAAAATATTACGGGTTGGGATAACGAACCTTTATAAACACATTTAAATATAAACACAACTAAACTGTATGTTACATTATAACAGGAAAAACATTTGAGAACGAACATTTTCAGATACAGGAAGAATTCCAATTCCACTTTTTAACACAACAAAAACCTTCACTGGTGAAAATGAAACTAGCTTTAGATATATCTTAGTGTTATAAAAACTCAATTTGGTTGGGAAATGTATTTCCGTTATATTTTGTTTATTCTCACATACTTCAGATATAAAGACGATGTTTGACCTACATTTAAAATGAAAACACCTATTTCAAAGAAATTTCATTTATATGAAGTGTGAATACGTAATTCGATCCCTGAAACCTTAAAAACGTCGCACTTACTCACAATATCTATCAATAACATAACAAGGTATAAAGTACATCAGTCAACCATGAAAACAATTCGATTATATTTATTTATACTAATTATAAGAAAAAGATCCTTTGAACTAACCTACAAACCTTTAACCTATTTTACTCCATGGTGATAGTGTACACTATTTGCGTAAAAAATATTCCGAATCTGGTCTGTGGTTTTTGGGTTCAGTCTATTAAAGGTAAAAATGAAAATAATTCTAGATATACGAGATGATGACCTACTTCATAGTAGATTTTGTATAAAATTTGAAAAATATTTAAATTTCCGAGTTTGAAGAAATTTGCCTTGCGAATTGCTTTACTAAACTATATTATGTACCTAACATGAAAAATCAATAACACGTAAAGTCTTTTTAAATAAATAAATGCTGTTTAGTGATCTATCTGGGGGCACGGCAGTGCCATCTTTTTCTCGAAGCAATTCGCCAATTTTGACCCTCTATCTAGTATCTAATCTGTGCTATACAACCTATAATTTAGGTGTGATTGATACCTTATACTCCACACGGAACTCCGTCTCCATCCGGCTCAAGCTGTTCAGTTCCCATGACAACTGGAAGGCCGTGAGCACCGGGTCCGCGGAGGACAGCGCGATCAGGGAGGGCGAGCTGAGCGCCCGGTACGAGTTGATGCGGGCCTGCGAGTGCCGCAACGAGTCCTCTTGAGATGATTTCACACACTCGTCGCAGCCGCATCTGTGTGGGCAGGCCTTTAGTTTTGCAGGAGTTAAAGATAACGGAATATTTCTTATTGTAATTGTGTCACGGTTCACCAGAATTTAAAGCAAGCGTTACAATACTACTACAATCTCATGTATAATAAATAGTATTTTTACCCTAGCCCTATTTTACATCCATATTTACTTTCATAAAAAGTAATAATGTACAGTTTACTTATTTACGGTGTATGTGTGTTGCTGACTAATTTAAACATTTAAATAAAGATAGACGTAACGATATAGAAAATTTAAGTTTCTTTGACTCGATTACGGTACAAAATCCTAATTACAGCAGTTTTAGTTTCATACGATTACGGCACGTGAACACGTTGAACAATATCATTCCTATCATTGTATACCAAGCAAAACATTTAACAACTCCATAGCTTTCTGTCCTCACAATCGCGCCTAGAAGCCCCTATCTAGGAATAATTGGAGTTCTGTACCTACTTGACGTCGTGAGGCACGGGCAGCGTGGCGCCCCTGTCCAGCAGCAGCTTCAGGATCTCGTAGTGGTTCCTGTGCGCAGCCAGGATCAGCGGCGTTATGTCTGACGTGAAGGTCGCTGATGAGGGGTCTACTGATTCCCAACTCTGGAGGATTTACGTTCAGTTTTCACTTTGATAAAGTTAAATAATAGTCTAACAGTTGTATATTTTATACATTTGGGCGGCCTTAACACAGTTTCAGATAGCCTTTTAAAATAATACCAGAATAAAAAAAATTGTTATTCAATGTGTAATTGTATCATAGATACAATGATACAATTACTTACGTATTAAAAGAATTAAACAAAAATTTAATGAGAGAACATTAGGTACTATTTTTATGAATAGCTGCACACCCTACTCAACCGGGTTGATTTTTGGTTTCGTAAGTATTTAAAAATTTTAATGGTTACTACTTTAAATACTACAATAGGAGATAAATCGAACAAAGTAAGAAAAATGGTTATTAAAAGTAACTTATTATCCATAACTGTATTTCAAATAGTAACTTTTAAGTTCTAGCAATAAAATTACCGATAAAAGTTTTATTCTTAATTTATGAACATTCTAGGAACTACCGTAAGTATTAAGTAAGGCAAATGCCGCAAATCATACTGGCAGGCAATATTTATGGGAAATATTCTTATCTAATTATCTATTCTTATGAATGTCCTGAGTGTATTTTAAAAATAGGTATTGTTACCTAGTATTTAAATTCTCACATTTATAAGTAAAAATTATCATAACTTTATTATTATACGGAAAGATATACTTAGGTCTTAGATAGATAATATGGAAATAACGTAAATATTTTCCCAGTTGTAGAAATAACATAAAGAGGCGAAACTGTAGTCTAGTAGTTTATTTAGAAAAGTATTTCTCAATTTTCAGCAAGTCTTATAATATTCACTTATAATACCACAAGAGCTTCAAAATTATCGGGTATTTTCCGATAGGTTCGTTGCAAACAAATGAAGGAGTCAAGTTTTTAGTCAAGGTTAAAAAATCACGAGCGCGAAGCGCGAGTGATTTTTCCTGAAAAACTTGACGACTTTATTTGTTTGCAGGGAACCTTGAGGGAAATGCCAGATAATTTTGAAGCTCGTGTGGTATTCGGGAGATTATTTTTCCGTCCCAAATGTCGGCCAATATAATTTCACAATTGAATTGAACCTGTCAGTTTGACGTCAACGACCAGAGAAAATTTTCAAAAAATTATCAGTATAATACCATGTAGGTTGTACCACGTGACGTCGAATGGTGCAATTCTATTGGTCGATATTTGGGTCGGAAAAATAATCACTTACATTCGATATTCAGTTCTGAAACTCAAACCATCAAAAAGGTCCAAAAGGTTTGAGAAATTTCCAGTTTAAAAATATTTCACAAATAAAGTTTACTTACATAGGGTTCTCCAGCAACGTGATGCTCCTCCTCCCACTGCAGCAGCATCTCCACAGCCTCCACGTATTCTTCTTTGATGGCATGAAGTAGTGCATCCTGAACAAATGCTTCTGGTTAACAGTTTTATTTCTATGGAAGAGCAAGTATAGTCATAAGAGGAATAAACAACATTGATGTTGTAGATGTGCTTTGCCAGATTTTTAAGGACATCAAATTTGGCTCTCTTCTTGAAGGCTCCTTGGCTTGAATGTCGTCATAGTTTGGTAGTTGGTAGGTACCTACTGCCATTTTCTATTGTTAAAACTATTTTGATAAGCATAGTTTGAGTTGAATGTTACAAACAAAAGAAACGATTTCTTTACGTTATTCAATTGTTCATAATATTATGGCAATGTGAAATTTACTATTTATGAAACTAAAAACAATTCCATATAAAATAAAAGTTAAGAATTGAAATCCTTTACCGTAAAGTTAAATTGTACTTAAAAAGTTATTAATCATACCTACTCTTATAAAATCAAATACATCTAATTACTACTGTCTACAATCTACATGTATGGTATTTTAATAAATAAAAGTAATTTAAGGGACTAGACAGTCCCGTGTTCACATTACAATTCCCATTATCCTTGTGGCGTGACCACAGCTACAATTACTAATTAACTAAGTGTTGATTTCTGCATTCGACTGGACCTAGTAGAGTCAGCAGCGATGGCAAATAAATTAAGATTTTTAGACAAAAAATATTGATAGTAATAACTCACTCTCTTTCGGACATAACTAAAATTAATTTATATTGCTTTATTGATAAAGTTAGAAGTGGTAAGAAAATATTTATTTTTCAAAGTATTTTCTAAAAACGACCAAAACATATCATCAATAAGTACCTAATAGCTAATATCCTTTAAAACATCTTTATTTAAAAGGATACCTACTTACTGAAAGAAAAAAAAATGTGTGCGTGTACTAGAGTACACACGTAAGAAGTGAAACTTCTTTATGACCTTATTTTTCAAAAAATAATTTACTATCTACACTAATATTATAAAGAGGAAAACTTTGTTTGTTTGTTTGTTTGATTGATTGTAATGAATAGGCTCATAAACTACTGGACCGATTTTAAAAATTCTTTCACCATTCGAAAGCTACATTATCCACGAGTAATATAGGCTATATATTATTGCGCTAAGACCAACAGGAGCATAGCCACGCGGGTGAAACCGCGCGGCACAGCTTGTATACAATATTACAGAAATACGTTAGTCTAACACGCTCGTCGCTTCGCTCCTCGCTACCTATTTAAATATTTACACCAGCCGCTGCTGAAACTCGCTCGCTTCGCTCGCTCGGCTCGTGCGGTAGTTCAAAAATCAAAAATTTACCTAAGATGCTCGTCGCTTCGCTCCTCGCTACCTATTTAAGAATAAGAATAAGAATAAAATACATTTATTAGAATCACCAAAGTACCACCACCACATAAAAAAAAAACAATAACAAAAGCACTCTTAAACACTATAGAAAATAATAAGATAAAAAAAAAAACTTAAAAGCTAAAAATCTAATTTATAAATATTTGTGTGGCGACTGGTGACCTAAAGGGTAAGGCCACTCAGCATATACTATGCCGCACCGGTATGGTCGGCATAGCGCTGGTTTTCAGGGCCCAACCAGACAACAGACGCGTAAGTCTAAAGTGTCCCTAATAATAAAATTTAGTTATATAACATAAAACAATATAAAATAAAACAAAGTAGAAAAATTTAAATTTTTTTTTTTTTTTTTTTTTTATTATCAGAAACAATAAGGTTTACAAACATAAGTGTACAGTTGTGACTTAAAAAACCACTGAGGTTTATAGTGATGTTCGTATTTATATAATGACAATTTCGGTTTAACTGTTTAACAATTTTTATAAGTGAAGACTATATAATGTTTACATAGTATGAAGACACATTTTATAACTTTAATATACATAACTATAATTGGGCTATATAATATTGCTTGAGTTTACGTTTGATATTTATTTCAGTAATACTATTTCTTAGTTTAATATCCAACCCATTCAATATATCCGGTAGCAAGTACGCGGTACGACGTTGACCATACATGTTTTTTGAGAATGGTTTAGTTAAGTTCTTAAGTGTTGTGTTACGTGTGGTAGCAGTTAGAGTTTATTATTTGATTTTTTGTTTTGAAAAAGTTTTCCTTGAGCAACTGAAGTTCAAATTTATAATTAACTGGCAGGACATTACAGTGTTTGAAGAGTTTTGAGGTATCATTTTTAAATTTCATTTTTATTTGTGGTGACACTATTATTTTAAGAATTCGAACTTGTAGATTCAGAATTCTTTTTAAGTATGTTTTGTGAGTCCTACCATAGCTAGTTAGGCCGTATGATATTATGGAGTCAGCAAAAGCATTGTACAACAACAGTCTTGTTTCGTATGGTAATCTGTTTTTAATTACATACAAGATTGCCAGAAAAGATCGCAGTTTATTGCACACTTTTTCGATGTGCATCCTCCAGTTGAATCTATTATCAATAGTTAAACCTAGGTAAGTGTAGGAGTCGACAGCCTCTACAGTTTCACATAGACATGTTGTAAATAAATAAGTGAGTGTATATTATATATTATAAAATATTAACATTTACAAATTAATGAAATACACATCAATACCTATATAACATAAATAAATAATGATAAATTATATTACATATATATTGAATGCAATTATAATATACAACGCAACTAAGGTTTCCCGACGAATTCGCTAATCAGGTGTGTTTTATACTTATACTTAAAAGAGTGTTTGGAAATCGACTTACGTAGCGGCGGCGGAAGGTTATTCCAACACTTAGTTGCGTTGTATACAAAACTGCCTCTAAAAGCGGTTGTGTGATATCTTGGCATAGCCAACATGTAAGTGGATGCTCTTGTAAAGTAAGAGCCATTTTTCTCACCAACCCATCTAAGCTTACTGTGCAGGTATTTTGGTATTTGAGACGTCACCACCTCAAAAAGCATCACAGCAAAGTGAAGGCGCCTGCGTCGTTCCATGTTGAGCATTTTTGCTTCGATGAGATATGGCGTAACATGATCTCTTGCAGGTATGTCCCAACAGAACCGAGCACACGCGTTCTGAACCCGCTGTATTGCAATCTTGGTCCTTGCAAGCAATATTGCACCGTACATGGTATCACCGAAATTAAATTTCGAGAGAATTAGTGCCTCACAGAGCCTTATACGTAAGGGTGTGGTGATGTAGTTTCTGATGCGATACAGTAGCTTTAACCTATAGAAGCAATTCGATATAGTAGCTTGGAAGTGTTTTTCAAACCTGAGACTCTCATCGAAAACGATCCCGAGATTTCGAGCTTCGACGACCCGCTCTACAGCTTGACCTTCAATGTTTAATATCGGATTGAATTCACTGACTTTTCCGACCGACCTCGGTGTTCCCATAACCATGAATTTGGTCTTTGCTGGATTAAGAACAAGTGAGTTATTCTCCGACCATTTCGATATGCGCACCAGGTCTGAGTTCAGTTCAGCAATAGCATCAGGAGTTCGAGACGGATGGAATGAGATATACAACTGTATATCATCCGCATAAAGATGGTATCGGCTATTTAAATATTTACACCGGCCGCTGCTGCAACTCGCTCGCTTCGCTCGCTCGGCTCGTACGGTAGTTCAAAAGTTAACCTAAGATGCTCGTCGCTTCGCTCCTCGCTACCTATTTGAATATTTACGCCGGCCACTGCCGCGACTCGCTCGCTTCGCTCGCTCAGCTCGTGCGGTAGTTCAAAATACCAAGGGAGACGCCAAAAAATTCGAGTTATATAGAGTTTTCAACTTATAAAGGATTTCGACTTAGGCGGATTTTGATTGGACATAAAGAGTTTGAGGTTTATTTTTATATAAATATTGAATTCACAAAATCATAATTGAACACCAATCAAGCAAACACGTGTTAACGTGAGTCATAGATTTATTATCGTATACTCCTAAAATGTTTTCTAAGAAACAATACTGTACTTACATTGTCGGCAAGTTCTTAAAGGCGGTAACTTATTTTTGTTCGAACAATAGAGGTAATAAATATAAATTCCTAATGTCGAAATCTTAAAACAGTCAGAAATTAATGACGCACATAGTATATACATATTATGACAGAGGTTAAGCTTAAATAACTTGAAAAATAAATAACATGATCTCGCCCACGTGTTGGTGTTTTAAAAAATTCAATCAAAAACTGAGGTTAACTTTAAATACAATTTTAGAAAAATAAATACCACAATCAACATTCAAGTATTAGAAAAAATTGATACCATAATTCCACCCACGTGTTAGTGTATTGAAAAATACAATCAAAAAGTGAGGTTAATCATAAATAACTTAGAAAAATAAATACCATTATTACACCTAAGTATTAGAAGAATAGATATAATTACTTATTTACTTTTTTTAGAAATTCACTGGAATTAGAATTAAAAAAGAAATTGGTTGCCTGTAAAGTCGGTATACGGGCGAAAGTTTTACGTGACAACGACTTTTTATGTCTATCTCTCTCGCTCTTAGGCGGGCTAACCATGCCCGAGTGGAAGGGACGCGTGCCTCTCACTCGCTCTCATTGTGAGCGCATAACGTGAGCGGAGCGTAACGCAGTTTCTTGAAGTGTCACCCGGCAAACCAATTTATAAGACGTTGTCACGTCAACAAACCCTTTGATTTTGCTGATCACTTTAATATAACATGTATATAGTCACGAGTACGGCGTAACGCAAAAATGTCACGAGTACGGCGTAACGCAAAAATGTCACGCGCGCGGCGTAACGTAACGCAAAACTGTTACACAAAATTTTTGTCCACCCCCGATAAAGAAGTTTCACTTCAAAAAAAGGCTTACATTTACATAGTTTAGCAGCTATAATAAAGTCAAACCTACAGAGTCATTGTACTTTGTATTATATTTAAATACCATGTTGACGTTGCCGACTCTACACGGAGTCGTAAATGCAAAGCATATTGCATTGTAATTCTTTAGAGAATACATTTCCTAATACATTTAAAAGCAACATGATAAAGATATTAAATTAATTTCAAGTATGTTAAACGAACGTTTTATAGCTCTTATGAAACGAACTTTAATCTTCCATTGTTTAGAATAGCGATATAAAAAATTATTAGCTTTGCTTTTCAAAGAAGATAGTTAGAAATCGAATTACGATTTGACAAGAGATTTAGGATATTTTTACACGCGAACTAGGTATGATCATTGATCATGCACCATTTCAACATATTCTATACTAGCTGTGCCACGCGGTTTCACCCGCGTGGCTCTTCTTAGCGTGATGATATATAGCCTATAACCTTCCTCTATAAATGGGCTACCTATATATAATACCGAAAGAATTTTTCAAATCGGACCAGTAGTTCCTGAGATCAGCGCGTTCAATCAAACTAACAAACAAACTCTTCAGCTTTACAATATTAGTATAGATATACGTCCTAAGAAAGCGACGGTCAAACTAATTACAATTAACTATAATAGTAACTTAAAACTCGAGATAGGTATCTAGTACATGATGCACTAACGTTTTTATTGGTGCCTGGAGCATCTAATAATTGTGTTAAGGTGTGCTGCACTAGTTCTAACGTTATTTTCTCTATATTTTACTCTCACGTAAAATTCTTGAGGTTAATTTTCATTTTTCCTGACGAGCTAATCATGTTATTAGTGCTTAGCTAAGGTGCGTTTTATAATTTAATATGTGCAGGGATCTGAAATAATGATGTAATATGAGGAGGATGCAATCTAGAAATAGGTTAATAACGTTGGGTAATTCTATTTTTGATAGTTAAAGGATATTTTATACGGTGCATAGTGGATGCATATAATTGCATTCACAAATAAAATGAATTTGAATTTCAGTCAGGATAACTTCGGCAATAAATATAGTGATTGATTAGTTCTACCTTATCAATAACTATATTTTATTTTAACACCGTGTTTTTATACAATTTATTTATCCAACAATTTAAATAAAAACGAAGATATAAAAAACAATATCTACCACATCATCTATATACCTACGAGTATAAAAAAAATGAAACCCGTTTTCCTTGGTCACGGCATCACGCGTGAATGGGTGGACTGATTTCGATAATTCTTATTTTGTAATATTCATTGAAATACGAGGATAGTTCTTATGGAGAGAAAACGTAAGTACCACGAACGAAGCCGGGGCGGACCCTAGCGGTCCGCCCCGGCTTAAATATATATCTCATGGTATTAAAAATGTACTTCCAAATACAATATCGGACTAAAGCCCACAATATCATTTGGCTGTAACATTATATAACATTACAATCAATTTGGATATAGCCGATAATCGATCTAATTTACTTTGTTTTGCATTTAATCCAGACGGCCTTGAGGTTTAACGACATTTTATACTGCTTCTCTACTGTCAATTACTTAAAACATGTGGTCAAAATGGCTAATGTATTTTGATGTTTACATTAGTTATAGGTTCTGCAATTTTATGTGTTCTTCCGTAGTCGATGTTAAGAGTTGATGACTTATTATGCTGATTACTATCTAATTTTTATTAATATTATCCAATTATGATGTTTCAGAAATTTTTTGAACACTGCAGTTTTTATCGTATTTTTATATTTTACGAATAAAAGTTGAATAAAAGTAAAACAATCAACAAGCAATCCTATTTTATATTGCGTTTGCGTTGCATTGCATGTTTGTGTTTAGATGTTATTTTGTTCTAAACTTAGTTCTAAATGTTAATTTGCGATCTAAAAGATATTTATTTATAATTCATCCAAATTACTCAGAGCCTAAAAATAACTTTTTGAAGTGAAAACTTCTTTAGCGGCGTTGGGTATAAAATCTTAAACTCGCTTCAGGACACGTGGCCTGATCGAAAAAGCGTAAGACGGATTTTTTTTTTTTTTTTAGCCCTTATATTCCATGCGTAAGACGGATACCATTCCAAAATATCAAACATGCTGAACGTTAATAATCAAGTTTTCACTTCTGCCGGCACTCCCGGAGTGCAACCCGTCTTTTTTTTTTTTTAAATGTTCATTGTTGATTAAACCTGGCAATCTGGCTAACCACTATACCAATGTGTTTTATGGTAGGTATGAACTATGAACAGAGTTCTATAAAATAATAGTTTAGTCTCAAAGTGGCCATATTTCAATATTTTTGAGCACATCGGGCCTTACAAATCTTATTTGCGTCTATTGAGATTCGGAGTTTGAATATAAAGATGTCATTTATGAAAATATACATTCTACTGAAAACTATACACTTGTGATTTCCCTCAGGAATACGTATTGAAAGTCCTTATTTTATTGTTTCGCATTTTCATCGAAAACGTTCAGCTCGAATAGATCATTGTTTATAGAAATTTTAACTGGGAATATTAATAATTATTAGAGAGGTGTTTAATCTGTGTGATGTTTAAAAAAAATATAATTTTCATTTTAATTTATTAAAAAACTCCTCCGTTATGTTTTCTATTTTATAACTAGCAAAGGCGTAATTGATCATATTAATAATCACTCTTTAAAAAACGTTACATCTTTACAATGCATAGGTAGGTAGTTCAATAACCATTAGTATCTAGGAATTATTTTTTTTAATAATCTAGTAATCTATTAATAAATATTAACGTTACCTTAACTTTGATGCCAGCTTCGAGAAAGAGTCGTATAAGTTCAATGTTTTCATTTTCTATAGCGGCGATAAGAGCTGACCGGTTGAGAGGGTCCACGCAGTTGATGTCAAGCACGTCTGGCTTCGATGCATATTGGTCTATTAGCCTGGAACATTTTGATATTAATGTCATGCTTATTGCTTACCTATCTATGTGCGAATATTCATGTCAAGTATATCTGTTACATTAAAAAAAGTTATCAAACTGTATACCTATTGAAGAATTTTATAAACAACTATAACTATAACATCCGTGTCTTAAAAGTTGTAAAATTTGAATATTAAATTGCAAAAGCCAAATAGAAATCAATGTCGACATTATCTATTAAATTGGAGTATATCTTCTTCTTATATATAAAATTCTCGTGTCACAATGTTAGTCTGCATACTCCTCCGAAACGGGTGGACCGATTCTCATGAAATTTTCTGTGCATATCGGGTAAGTCTGAGAATCGGCCAACATCTATTTTTCATATGTACCACGGGCGAAGCCGGGGCGGACCGCTAGTTAAAATATACAATATGTTAACATGAGCTTTGGTAGACTATTGAGGAATCTACATGTTCAATGTTTAACTTGAGAAGAGAAGACATATAATATTTTAAACACTGAAAAATAAAATTATAACAAAAATCGTTTCATTTATTATATTATCTTACAGTTTTAACAGCTTACTGTTAATGGCAGTTGTTATTTTAATTGGTTTATAAACGCTTTTAAACAACGCAATTTTGCTTCAATATTTATCCCATTATGTTTTTAAAAATAAGTAATCCAAGAAATATCCTTTACTTTCAAAATATTTAGGTCGTTCTTTTAGAAAGTACGCAAATGATACGCAGTTTATAATGCGCAAATAGAGTGTTTTTTATTGTTAGTTATGTGTAAGTATTGAAATCCGTTTTATTTGTAGAACAATATTAGTCATAGTCAAAGATTTTAAAAGGATATGAAAACGATTAAAAGTTAACAATTTCACGCAGTCGATAATCATTGATCAATTCCTAATTTTCTATGTACGAACAACAGCGAGCTTTATTTCGTAGCGCTTTGTAAAAGAATAATTTTAATAAAATGTATATCAAAGTAACCTAATTCATTTAATCCAAAGTCAATCAAATCGTACACATATATCCGGATAAACTCAGCATTACCTAGTAATAACCGTGACATATAAACGAACGCGACAAGCGCACACGTGCAAACAAACGAGATTATGTTTATAGTGATTCTTTCGACGATCCCAACTTTATAATATACATAGTTTTATTTCAAATATTTCGTGGCTTCTGATTGAATTGGAGTTTGTATTAAACAAATAAACAGTTCAATGCATCTGTGACTTTGGAGGTTTTTGTGATTAATTTCGATACTTAGAAATAATATTCCAAAAGAATAGGAGGCTTCAAAACCGTGCTTTGTAGGTTGTCATAAATCTAAATTCTAACATAATATTATATTAATATATAATTCGTAACATTTGATAATCTAATTATCTCATAACAAAAAAAAAAACAAATGTTTTATACCTCGTCTGCAAATGTATGTATTTTTTTTGGAACTAGGTTCTTACGATAATGCTAGGTATTCGTTACTATTTTTATAACTTCCATATAGAAATCTCTAGACAATTCAAACTTCTTTCTAGAACATTCGAGAACCTTCGAGAACCTTCGAGAACTTTCCTTACCGTTTAACAGTCGCGTAGTCACCTCGATCAGCGTTCAGGAGGAAGGTCTTCTCCTCCCTCGTGAGTGGGCGCTCGTACACATTCCGAAGGTCGTTCTGGCTGTTCAGCAGAGCCTCCTGCGAGCTGCCGAGCAGCTCTTCCTTCGAGCCGCGGTTCATTTTGTTCTGGAAGATTGGTCTGGTTAAATGTGGTAGGATAATGTTAAATTAGATGTCTAGTTGTAAGTAAGATTGAAGATTAAGACTAGAGCAAGGCATCCATTATAGTAGGGGCAGCACTATGCTAATATTTTAAGTGTGTCTGGAAATCTATCTGTCTGTTGCAAACAAAAATAAGATACAGTTTATTAAAGTTATGCTGTCCGGAGAATATGTTTCAATTAAGAGAGCTATATGCTAACATTCATTAATTAAAGAAGTAAGATGTTTTATTTGTTAACATTTTTTTTATGGACTATTTAACATGGTATCCATTTGAACAAATTTCATTTGCAGTTGAAGTTACTAGTAACAGAAAGAGTAGGTGATAATACAATGTAATTTTAACTCAAACTAGTCTAAAATGGACGCAAATTGTATGTTAATTTTATTTGAATTGCTTCCGATTATATTATGATATTATTCATATTATGCTAACATAGCTCAATCAGTAAGTGCATAAATTAATATATTATATTTTACGCCCAAATAAAATTATGAAATTAAATCTGAATTTATATCTGTCGACGCATAATTCGAATTTCGATCTCCATAATATATTTTTTTATTTATTTCATTTTTATTTATTTATTCTTCGTACAACTAAAGAGGTAAGAAATACAAAATAAAACTTGATAAGTTTGAACAAATTATTTTGTATACTTACAATTAATATTTTTAAGTAATTGGCAATAGCGTATATAATCACATGAGAGGGAGTCACATCAACGTATACAAACCATATATGTACTTAATTTTTAACATGTATTAGAATATTCACACACAAATAAGTCCAATTATAAAGTATTATAATAATTTTATAAAGAAATGTGGGCACAATACGAAGGGTGAATCATTACTGCGAAAGGTGTTATTTTGATGTCAATTGTGACAAGTGGGGACAGAATGGTATGTAAATATAATTGTTTTATACAAGCAAAATGTCCTGACTTTTCTCTTAATATTGTATTTTTATAAACTACTAGGTGTGCCTTAATTTTTGTAGAAATAAATTGAAATAATCGTAAGCTTAATAACTATTAACTATGTTTAATGTGTAAATCTTTTTTAGTTTTTGTGAAAAATTAATAGATTGTAGACAACATAAATGCGCAATTTAAACTCAAATAAAACTATATCTATGATTTATTCTTCTTGTTCATACCATCATATACATTTTTATTTACTAAAAGTAAAATTTTATGTATCTTATAAGTTATGTCTCAGTACTTTTAGTGAAATAAACTATACGTATAAACGAGCATATCTCGAAGAATATATCATAATAAGCAGGGTTTACCTCAATATTTTCCAATTTTGTTTCTACCTACATTGTAACAGTCGTTTCTGATGCCTTATGGTCAGTAATTTAATATGTATATCATAAGTTATGGAACCTAAGAATTGATAGTAGTTATGAAGAAAGTTTATCGAAATTATTATTTTATTTTCTTTCTTAAGTTATAAATTGTACCTAATGAGTTATTTAACACTAAATAAAAATTAAAACTGAATGTTATATTTGAAATATTATGGAAAATATTAAAAGATTATTACAACTAAAGAAATAAACATACAATGAGGTACACTAAACCTCTGCTATGAAGATGCTCATAATGCGTTAAAATGATGAAAAATAGAGCTGTATAAAAAAGGAAATCTGACATATTTATTCTTACGCATTCTTTGCGATGTGTGGATTTTTGGACAGTGTAATCTTGAATGATTTATTACGTATGTTTTTTTTGTATACTGAGTCGTAATAGAAGCGATATTAAATACGATAAAACGACATTCTTCCATTGATTCTGAAGTAAGTCTGAGTTTTTCTTAGTATTAACTTATTGAGGCAAGCGACATAAATCATCACAAAGCATACATATGAATATGGTTTTTTTTTAAGAAGAGTACACTTATATGGGGATATTTATGACACTTACAATCGCGAAAAAATTGTTACCTATTCGTTTTAATTTATTTTCTCATCAACATGAGTCATGTTAATTTATTTGTTAAAATAATTTATCATTTTTTCTATTATACATTTATGTAATATTTTTATTAGTTTTTTTTATTCAAATAAATTGAATATTTAAGACTCACCGAATCATTCATATCAAATCGTATTCGAATACGCTTGCCTTTTACTCTTTTGCGTCGTCTCATTTTGTAAAAAATGGTTAAAGATTCACTTCGCACAAAAAAACAATAAACACTCCGTAAATAGTGTTAAAAGAACAAAATAAACAATATAACTAATAAAAGAGTTAATAAAATTTATAGAGTATTGAATGCGCGCGCGCACTTCTCATAAAAAGCGCTTGAAACTGATGGAATGATGCTATTTCTGATATATTGAGTTTTTAATGACTCACGATCGAGAGCATTTTTAATGTTTTGACAGCCTTATAGTTTGATTTGGTTTGATTTATGTTTATCAGTACATAATTTTTTTTTTATCATCAGCTCATTTTTTGTTTTTACTGCATCAATTTTTAATGCTTTACTGAATTTAGTCCATCAGTTGGATATTGTTGGAAATTACTGGGCGAATCACAGGTTGAGTGTCACATAACTTTTAACTTGTTCTGGTATGAATTTTCCTCATGATCTATAACACCGATTGAAGATGTTGTCTCTAAACTTTTGATTACAGTAGAATTAATCACCACTTTATTTTACAAGATTTATATCACAACTAGCTGTTGCCCGCAGCTTCGCTTGCGTGGAAAAGGTAAATTTTCATCCCCTATTTTACCCCTTTAGGGAATGAATTTTCTAAAATCCTTTCTTAGAGGACGCCTACGTTATGACATCTACCTGCATTGCATGCCAAATTTCAGCCCGATACGTCCAGTGGTTTGGGCTGTGCGTTGATAGATCACTATATCAGTCACCTTTGAGATTTTCTTCATAAAATAATATGTTTCAATATAAGTAAAATAATTAATTATATCTGTATTTAAACTCATGTTTTATTACATTAGGTACACTGTTTTATTATATGTATCATGGTCACTATATGTATAAACAGATTTTCTTGACCGTGATGAAAATTATAAAGTAAAGCTACCTTCATATAGAAAATAGTATTCGTTTAAATTCAATGTATTTGTAAATGATAATTGTTTTTCTTAGTGTAAATATTATCAAAGGAAGTGTTATTTCCTTTTAATATAAATTTAGTATTGCTGTAAGTCTATAGACTTGGTTTAAATAATAACGTATAGGAATGGTGCAAGTAAGGTCGTTACCCATTGCGAGAGTATTTTGCGATTTTTTTTTAAAGTTCGAGTTAATAGTTGGTAAAATTATTTAAGATTTTAATTACTAGAATATAAAAATAAATAAAATCATTAATGATTTTCATTTTAATGACAGATTTTGTTTCTAGGGTTGAGGGTGTTGGTTGAGCCTTCGTAATTGAAATATTATCTTTAGTGAACTAAGATGATTTTTACTGGAAATAGTAGGATAATGTTAATTATAAATAGGTGTAAGCTAACATTATCTTAGTTTTTTTTAATAATGGTTCTTGTATGAGTAAAACCTTACATACTAACCAATTACAGATTTTCACAGAATCGATATTTTCATTTTTTGGCATTACTATTCCAATACCAAAGTTGTTAATTATGTTTAACGTAATTGCCTTGCCTTGAATCTATAAATATAATAATATAATCTATACTTATATTATAAAGCTGAAGCGATTGTTTGTTTGTTGATCTGAATGCGCTAATCTCAGGAACTACTGGTCCGATTTATATTTATAATATAATATATGTATTGCCCTTTATTATAACTTTTTATCGACATAACAAAAAAACAATATATTATGTACAACTCCCCGCTACAACTCGCACGGTCCAAATTCGTATGAAGCAGGATTATCTCACGTGTAAACAAATTAATAGCCGCTGCTAGATCAAAGGGAACGCCATGTGCTGATAGCTGTCGTGGATAGATAGCTCTTAATCTATTGTTTATGCTACGGTTTATTTATATTTTAAGTGCCATTTAGATATTTAAATCAGTCAAATGTATTGATGAATGTGTGCTAATGTGTTTGTAAGATGAAGAAAGTTTTATGGTTACGTTTTAGCTCTACCTAATGTAAATGTTGCAGGTGTTTAAACTATTCATAGCATAAGATAGTAGTCTACATTTTTCTCATATTAGTTAATACATACACACAGGTACAACAAAAATTATATGGGTAATATGAAAATGACATTAAGTTTTACTCAATGTTTATAGAAGTATAGAAGTAAAGTAAAAGTAAAAAGTAGTGTAGTAGAGTAAAGAGAATGTAGTCGCTTTGTATTTAAATACTCTTTATAATACATGTAAAGTGCAAGATTTATGCAACCATAATATTCATGGATAAAAACAATTCTTCTTCGACGCAGTTGGGTAAAAAGTAAAATGTATTCGCATAGCATAGACTATAGAGCTGTTCCCATCTGTTTTACAGATTGCTTCTCTTTTATGTGGAATCAACCAGACTAGATTGTACTTACAAGTTAAAATAAAAGGGATATTGATAGACTGACAGAATTCTTTAAACCTTAAACTTATCAATAAGTAAATATTAGTTAAATCTAATTCAACGTCCTTTAGCCTTGGTCTAAAATAGACTAATGCTAGTCTGCCTATTTCATAGGAGGAACTAGATGTTATTTTGTACATAATATTAAATGTAGGTATATTAATTAAAGGATATTATATAACACTTAGAGACGAGAGTCCCCAAGTGTTAAGAAGCTTATGTATACCTACTTATGTACTTTTGTTTTTTTTTTGTTAAAAATATTAAAATAATATACCGAGTTTAATAAAAATTACTATTTTACTGATGCTTTTTTATAGTATTTGCGCCTAATGTAAATATATCGCTCTTTAAAAGTATTATAATTTTTATAAAGGTTACAACTTTGATAGCAAAAATTACTATCCTTTTGCGTAGAGACGCAGTACAGATCTAATCACATTCTATTTCCAAGTAAAATTCTAAATAACTTTTGGAATTGCATTTTAAGCCGTGAATCCATATAAAATAGTATACTTACATCTAAGTACAATATACGTATTAAAATATGATTTGTTGGTCCTTCTTGTCAGCAAAAACACAATTTTTGAGTTTCACAAAATTTGAATGGTCTTATTAAATCGATTTGTAGTTTTTCATAGTTCAATATATATTGCACTTTAGAAATGGTTCTATAATTGGCTCAGTTGTTGGAAATGAGTCTTACGGATTATTTATTATTGAATTTAAAATTGCTTTATTGGCGTTAATCATGGTAGGGGAAAATCTTATGAGTTCGCGTCACTGACATAACAATATTATGAAATTACACATTTTAATACCCAGAAGCTGCACGAGACAGTAATACAATTACTTCACATATTATTATCGCTATGCTGTAGACCAAAGAATCAACCATGAACAGTAGAACATAATATACCTACGAGATTATGCAACAATCTCAACCTGTAGTTTAAAGGCTACAGCCTACAGCGGTCAATAAGTAGTCCACGCTTTACAGGTACCTGTACAGATTCAAAATCACATGTAGACGAGACTTCAGTAATAGCAAGAACAAGAGAACTTGAAGCTGTAGTCTAGAAATTACAGGAATTTGCCTTCCTAGATACATGCTTTCAGAGGCTCCGGACTAAAACCTAAAGCAGAGGTCATACATGTCTCCACATATCAGTGACTATAGATCTCACCTAAATATAGACTAGAATACTAGAATATACATGAGATAGTGTACGGACTTTATTACCGTTTTGCACAGGCACCAGACAAAAAGAGATATCACACTCCACACCAACGATTATAGATCTGACCAAAATGGAGACTAGAGTTTACACGAAATAGTCCAAAGACTCTATTAGCGTTTTACACAGACTCCAGACAAAAACCATACCAAATATGCCAGACGGCATCATTCCAAGGACTAAATATCTCAGCTCATTTCCATTTCTGGCTTCCACGTGGCATTCGTAAGTTCCACAATGCTATAATTGCAATCGGTTAGTACTAAGGTTATTGTGTCAGGGTAAATACAGTAAGTATTGTTGACCTTACGTAGAGATTATGCGTAAATTGGATAACGGGTTGTAGACGGCGAGTTATTATGTCCAGAACGTGATGTTGGTATTAATTTTTGCATTCTGTGTTAGTGTTGGACATGTCACTAGGGGGTATTGATAGATGATGATCTTGATGGTAATTTGTGACTATAATAGGTACTATGATATTACCATGATTTTAGACTGTAGGTAAACAATAAAATTTGTCCGAATTGTCTTTTAACAAAAGAATTAATTATTTGGAACCGAAAATATAATGTCCTATGAATATTACAAACCAGATAGTTTATGCTGGGTTTAGGCTGGGTCGAAGACAAGTTGTTTGTAAGTCTTTCATGCAAAATATAGGAGGTTAGGTGTAGTTATATAGGTACTTTTGTAGTTACAATTTGATAATATTGAACTTAATATTTCAGAGTTATTATTATAACGATAGGATAACTTATTGCATTGAAGAGGCTCTGAATATGTTCATATACTTAAAATACATTTGTGTGTGTTAAGACTTAAATAAGATTAAAATAAAACACATATATATTTCTAAGGCAGTGTGAATTTAGAGCTTCTAATATCGTTTCTGCTCATTACCACTATAGTATGGCATTAACAGAATATAAACGATTTCTAAAATACTCGTGTTGAAAAATTTAAATACCATTCCTACTAATTTCAAACATTATTCCCAAAATAGATAGTAGCTGTAAGATGGAAACTGAAAATATGAATTGCATAATATAATGTATTCAGGATTTCTAAATAAATGGACATTCGCTTACTACAAATTTTTAACAAGATGAGCACAATCAGGTATTTGATGTTACAACCAACCTTTTGTTACTATATTTTACTAAATATTTCAAATACGATAATGATGGTAAAGTTTCAGTAACGACAGCAAACTATCTAGCACACAAATATATTGACACCATACAAAATATGAGTACTAAAATAGAAGCACACGTTCTATTCTTTCATTCTCATAGTCTTATAGTAAAATCCGACACCGTAAAGCCACGTGTAGGCTCGTAGCAGAGCACGTGATCATCATAGGATTATATGCTACTAGCTGTGTTCCGCGGTTTTACCCACAGTGCTTCGCTCCTGTTGGTCTTAGCGTGATAATATATAGCCTTATAGCCTTTCTCAATAAATTAGCATACTTAGCAAACTTTTCAGCTTTATAATATTAGTATAGTATAGATGACAGTATCACTAGAGAATGTTCTTAAAAAGACAGTCTATGTAAATGTAGGTATCACTACGACTTGGTCTTTTGGAGGCAATCCTGTATTGGACTTCTGAACTCCTATTGAATGAAAAGGACCGTAGGTCTTTGCTAATCTATGTGATGGTACCTTTTTTTTGTACTGATTTCCGAATCGATGGTAAATGGTAAAACTATGTTATGACGATTCAAAAGTGTCTAGAAGAAGTCTAATTAAATAAATAAATATTTGAGTTTAAGGCAATCCTGTATTGGATACCTAAACTCCTACTGATGGCAAAAGAACGAGTCTTTCCATTGTTAGAAATGCTTTTGAAAGAAAATGTTGAATTATGGGAAATCTATCTGACTTCCATCTTGATTAAGGCATCGAAGTAGAAGCTAAATAGGGAAATAGGACGACTGTTATCAAATTCTTATCAAACCAGTTTATATCTATTACTACTATGGAAATGAAAGTTGTACCAGCTCCAGAAAGTTCTTTCCTTAAGTTAAATAACGTACAATGTAAAGAGAATATTCTAGTCCATAGATCTTATCATAACCTAAGTTACAGTCACTTAGATAAAATAGATAATAGTCTTTAGAATCAAAAGAAAGATAGTTCTTGATATAAATTACTGGTAAATTATTAAAAAAAAAACTACACAAATTCCGTGTATCATATGAAATGCATACTATGTAGTCTATAACTAAGTATTGGTACAAATAAATTCTCAAAATAGTATAAACTATAAAAAACTTATGCCATTTCGGGTAATTGACATCCAAGGAGTGTCATAAAGGCATTCAAACAGTACTTCTGGTAAAACTTTTGCAAAGCGAGATAAAAATATCGTTAGACGATAATCGAAGTTTTATTATAAATGTATTCTTACTATGTATGATTTGACTGATAAATGTGAAGACTGTTTTCCACGTTCAAGTGAAAAACTAGTATTTTTTCTCATCTTTATATTATTGATCGTAATTTAATAAATAATATTATAATATACGAAAGTAATTTGCGACAGTGATTTCATGTTTAAGAAAGTCTTATCAAGGATTTGAGAAATTTTCGTAATAATTATTCGTTTTTATATTTTACTAAATGCTTGTTATTGTTAGGTTGATCTATTTGTGTTACATTTTATAGCTGGCCCAAAACATTATCTAATATGAAGGATAAACATAAAATAGATTTTTTGTATTTAAATATTGAGAACATAATATTAGGTATATGGACTTATTTATTTAGCAGCACAATTAGATAGCATTGTTTGCTTTCTTGTGTCAAAAAATCTTAAAAAAAATACTTAAATACACAATTTTCTAATGTTTTTAATGATTTTTGTACAAATAAGTAAATTTTCTACCTTAAACTAGACTTACCTAAACAATATCCTAATTCATGATGGCCACAAGTCACCACAACACTAACGCGGCGGTTGTCCTATGGGACAATAGCTAACAATATGGTAAGTGAATACAGTAATCGAATTTACAAAGTGGGCTGGCCCTGGCGGTAGTGAGGGGTGCTGTCGATAGTTCTTCACGATTATAATGACATACGGTGAAGTAGGCTGTTATTTATAACTAACTTTAGTTTACAGGACGAATGGTGTGTCATTCGTGATATCGGAATAAAAATTATAGCTTATTTCTGTGTTTTAGATTTGGTGGTGTAGGTAAGAAACAACTATCCTGTCATCTTTACAGGTTTACGTTTTTATGTTCAGTGTTTATAGCAAATATATAGGAACAGAAGGAAATGATGTGTATTTGATAAACTTATTTTTACTACTCAATGACTATAGATTATAGAACATTATTGTTCCAAATAAAAAATAATAGTAAAATAAATACCTAGTTTTAGTTATATTAAGAGGCCGTATCGATTTTAGAGTGATTTTGACTTGTTTCTGTAATTCTTTAGGAGCTCGTTTAAGAAAACTAAATTAGTAACAATGTGTTATAATATCTTAAATTAAAGATTTATTCAATATCTAAAAAAGGGCCGAGACAATTTATTGATTTTCATTGTCCAGTTTGTTTAATAGCCAATAACCTGAGGCGTGTTTCAATTTTTTCAATGCGGGACGTTCGTGTCTTTGTAGTTTACACAGAATTTAAAAGAAAAGAAAGAATATAAAATATACAACAATAAAGACACTGAGGCATCCTAAAAAGTGTCCGAGGAATTTTAAGTACTTTTATTCAAAAATTCGAAGAAAATCTAAGTTAAAATAGCCTTACTTTGATGAAATTTTATGCGTATATGGCGTCGAATTTCTAGTACATACAACAGAGTTAAAAAAAATAAAAAAATACACATTAAATGATAGATTTATGCTTAAAAATTTGCAATAAAAAAAATACATATAGTTAGTGGAATAGGCAATAGACGGTGGCAGATGACAGACGTCGCGCTCTCTTGCTTTTGGACCGTCAGATCGGATGGACGTTCACCATTTTGCATAGAAATAATTGTTAACATTTAATATTAAATTTTGATTGTTCTTTGGAAGTATTTTGTTTGAGACAATAAGAAATAACCGTCTAAAAGGCTAATTATATTATATGTTTTATGAGAGTAATGGAATAATTTAAAGTTCTCTAGAATTTTCGATTATATACGGGAGCGCAAACGTTGTTACGGCAGACCTATATAATCGAATATTCTAGAGAACTTTAAATTATTCCATTACTTTCATAAAACATAGTAGTTAGTTTTTTTAAACGAGCTCCTAAAGAATTACAGAAAAAAGTCAAAATCACTCTTAAAATCGATACGGCCTCTTAATAGGAAAATTTCAATTTATATTAAGCCGGAAATATACCTACAGAATAAAGGGTACACCCACCTGTTCTTAAATATTATATACATCCGTTATTATTAAACTACTAGGCTAGAGCTTTCGTCTAAAATATTAATGACTCGTTCGTATAATTATTGTTTCTATGAACTAAATAAAATCTGATATTTTTGGTTTTATAGTATTAAAATAATATGTTTATACATATTATAAATATGTTTGACGTCCACAGCGTAGCATTTTTGTACGCCAGTTTATAAGTTGTTATTACGGATCATCACGATAGTTATACTAAACTTTCAAATATCAAATGACAATAAATATTTTATTATTATCGAAATAGGTTCTGTAACATAACTGCATCCACAAAATAAATCAGAGACAAGAAAAAAAGGTTACGACTACGACTATGCTACGAATTGAGAGCTACGGCTACATAGGCTCTACGTTCCTAAATGGTCTTGCATCAAAAAAAAGTTCATAACCTACCTACTATTATTAATAATTTGTTAAAAATTGTCGATAAAAAATCTTCGCACACATCACTACCGCGAAAGCCACACTAATGCCATTAATGTAAGTCGACTACGTCCGATATGTTGATGTTTAATTTTTTTCCGTCGCGCATACGACAGTTTTGGCTGTGGCTATACTACTATAAAATATTTTAATCTTGGCATATGGCCATGGGTACAAGACTTATGGCTCAGAGGTTAAAGCCTCTAACTTATGAGTCTTGAGTTGGTTCGAGACTTGATGTAGAGCGTATATTATGGCCTAATCCCTTATAATATTATGAGGCCTGTGTCCTTATAACAGTATAAATATGGCCTATATACTTATAAAAATTTCGACACGTATGGTTATTTATCTTTATTTCTCTGTACAGATATTTAAATTACACTTATGTGTGTTCTTGGAATTGCTAACATATAAATTTTTTAAGAAGTGGAAAGTATTAAGTATTTACTTTTTAAAACGACCTCTTCCTAATAATCATCAACCAAATTGCTTTTAAAAATACTTTTACTAACTTTGTTATGTTATAGCAATAGTCCACAATATGGGTTACTATTTACTCTAAGCACTAAACGATTAAATCGTTACATATCTCGCTCAATACATTATTTCTGAACAATTCACTTCTTTTCGCGAATACGATCAATTGTACATAACAGGTGAATCTGTAAGCGATTCCAACCCAATAAATCTATCAATCATAGCTGTATAATGAACATAACAAGGTTACATGTGGGTGCAAAACTTTCGACACCTTTACAAGTATGTTGATTGACGACTCGTATGTCTGAATGTTGAACAACTCAGTATTTTGTAGGATTTCTTTTTGGTAATGTTATGGTGTTTGAAAATTGTTTTGTATTCAGTATTTTTGATTTAGTTGTTTAAATGTGTTGGAATATGAATTATAAATAATGAATGAATGAATTGTTGAGGCAGGATTTTTAAAAATGGTACTGGTTTATTATGGTGTTTGAAAAATTGTTTTTTTTTAGTATTTTTTTCGATTAATGCATTTTACATGTATTCCAATATTGTGTTGAAACGCTAATACTAATGAAGAATCATTCTATTAGTGCTGTTTACTTTTTTCAGTGGTTTTCCAGTAATAAAATAAAACCTATGCGTTCTTCCTGCTTATCTTAGAAAACTTTCATGTATGAGGATTATTTTATGTCTCTATTAATAACGAATGATTGGCAATGTTTGAACTTTTATTTAAGTTATCTTTTTTGAAGCAACGATGCTTGAAAAAAGATGACTTAAATAAAAGTTTAGTTCCAGTATCAATTTCAACATATTTTGCAGTGTAAAAAATGATAGGTATGTACTTGTTTACACATCCATACAGATAACTAAATTTTCGGTTTATTAAACTGAAGTCTCACTTATTTTATAATTATTTAAATTACCATGCAATTTTCAGCCCTGTTTATTATGAAAATTATAAGAGCGTCTCTTACGAAATTATGCAAAGCGATAAGGTCATAGGTGCTTCTACGAGTCGATGAGATTTTCGTGTACAATTATAACGAAAGTTCAAGTGTCACTACTAGTCTATTTAATATAAGGTACCTATGGAATATATGGTTTAGACTATCTATTCTTTACAGTATTTATTGGTTGTTAATTTAGTAGATTATTAATAAATTATCTATTTGAAAGGAAGTTCAATGTTCGTCTTTATTTATATTATCTCTTATATATAAAAATGAATCGCAAAATGTGTTGGTAAGCGTATAACTCGAGAACGGCTGAACCGATTTCGATAATTCTTTTTTTATTATATTCCTTGAAGTACGAGGATGGTTCTTATGTAGAGAAAACGTAAATATGTACCACGGGCGAAGCCGGACCGCTAGTTTTATATATTAATGATTTCAGACAACTTCTTCTCTCTTGCCTATCAGCAATAAGGCCACCTCTAGTACGAAACGATGCCTTTTTAACCGACTTAAAAAAGCAGGAGATTCTCAATTCGGCCGGTATATTTGAAGTGAAACTTCTTTATCGGGGTTGGACAAAAATTTAGTGTAACATTTTTGCGTTACGCCGTACGCGTGACATTTTTGCGTTACGCCGTACTCGTGACATTTTTGCGTTACGCGCCAACTTTTTCTTATCCCTACCACGCGTGATTCGACGTATACTTTCTCAAGCGGAGTAGGGATAGCATATCGTTTTAACGGACTTACTCCTACCACTATACTTGACCGTTTTTCTATTGCACTCGTATTTATTTCCAACGCTCTATAGTGACGTGATAAATATATACATGTTATATTAAAGTGATCAGCAAAATCAAAGGGTTTGTTTTAATTCTAATTCCAGTGAATTTCTAAAAAAAGTAAGTAAGTAATTACATCTATTTTTCTAATACTTAGGTGTAATAATGGTATTTATTTTTCTAAGTTATTTAAGATTAACCTCACTTTTTGATTGTATTTTTCAATACACTAACACGTGGGTGGAATTATGGTATCAATTTTTTCTAATACTTTAATGTTGATTGTGGTATTTATTTTTCTAAAATATTTAAAGTTAACCTCAGTTTTTGATTGAATTTTTTAAAACACCAACACGTGGGCGAGATCATGTTATAATTATTTTTCAAGTTATTTAAGCTTAACCTCTGTCATAATATGTATATACTATGTGCGTCATTAATTTCTGACTGAAATTTGTAATTATTTATTTTTGTATTTCTTAGCCTATATTACTCGTGGATAATGTAGCTTTCGAATGGTGAAAGAATTTTTAAAATCGGTCCAGTAGTTTATGAGATTATTCATTACAATCAAACAAACAAACAAACAAAGTTTTTCTCTTTATAATATTAGTGTAGATAGTAAATTATTTTTTGAAAAATAAGGTCATAAAGAAGTTTCACTTCTTACGTGTGTACTCTAGTACACGCACACATTTTTTTTTTTTTATGTTTTTCTTTGATTGTTTTTGTTCTACTTGGTTTGTGTTATAAATAAATATATGATTGTAATTCGCTTCGCTGCATGTGCATTTTTCGCTAAATCAATGCTGGAGTGGCACTGGCGCTGTAATTAGCTTAAGACGGGGCCAAACGGGGCTTTGCGAGTAATGAATGTAATCTCTTTATGTGGTTACTCAATCAGTTATTTATTTGAAATGCACATTTTTTTATTGAGCTGATTGACTTCCTGTATTCTAATTATATTATGAAATCTTATTTAAATATGTCTAATTATTTTTTATGTTCAAATGGGAATAAATAAAATTAGATGACACGTGGTTAAACAAAAGTAGGTAAGCAAAGCTTTGGACCTCCCCTTAAAAGTGATGATGTACAAACATTTTGTTAATGTGCATGGTGAAACGTTTTTCCAAATAAATAGTTAACTAATATAAGAATCATTATCATAATGTAAGAAATTATAGAAAAAAAAATACAAATGTAAGTAACTAGTTTAGTTAAATTTTGATGCAATTTAATCTCATAAGTCAAGGCTATTTATAATAACTTCAAGCCTCGGGAAAGCTTGTTATGTATCGTTTTGTAACTAGGCTTTAGCCTATATATATAAAGTTTATATTATTTATTTCAATATATAATATTACTTACTAGCTGAGCTCCGCGGTTTCACCCGCGTGGCTCCGCTTCTGTTGGTTTTAGCGTGATTATATAGGTAATATAGCCTTCTTCGATAAATGGGCTATCTAACACCGAAAGAATTTTTCAAATCGGACCAATAGTTCTTGAGATTAGCGCGTTCAAACAAACAAACAAACTCTTCAGCTTTATATAATATAGTATAGATTACGTTCGGTACGGTAGTGGTTTTGATAACTACGAAGTGTAGTTAGTCGCTTTTCATACCTACCGAAGACTGTAATAACAAATGGCTACAGTCTTTATGTTTTCAATATTTCAGAAGAACAAGATTAAAATATATGAGAAAGAACTTAATATAGGTACTGCAAAGTTTAAAGTGTTAACCTGACATAGAACTGAGCGGTCACCCAGCAATAAACTGACCGCGTATTATGTTGCTTAACCTACATATCTAATGACCCATTAGTTTCGTTTAAAGTCTAACCAATTATATTGTTATTCATAATAATAAATCATAAATATTTTTTTCAGTATCGACAGAACTACATTTGAAGGTCAATGGATTTTGATATAGTCATTTCCTCCTATTTTGTCTATAGCGATTATTTTAAACAATTAAAGATAGTTGATATGTCTTTTTTTCAGCATGAATAGCTACATTGCCATTCGATATAATATTATGGACTACTAGCTTTCCGCCCGCGGCTTCGCCCGTGTTTTCAAAGAAAAAACCCGCATAGTTCCCGTTCCCGTGGGATTTCCGGAGTAAAAAACTATCCTATGTGTTAATCCAAGTTACCCTCTATATGTGTGCTAAATTTCATTGTAATCGGTTCAGTAGTATTTGCGTGAAAGAGTAACAAACACACACACACACACATCCTCACAAACTTTCGCATTTATAATATTAGTAGGAATAGTAGGATAATTAAGTCATTTTTTATTATTTGGTTTGTATGTATTGATTTTGTTTACTTACATACATAATATTACATAAAAAAATAATCTAAAAATAGGCAAAATTGTTATGTAACACGATATTTTTACAAGGTCCCTAGTGACTCTTAAGTGATAACTGGACCTATACAAACACCTACAATGCCATTTAGGCCACATTGTTGTCTTTGCATATTGATTTTGATCCTAAACGCTTGTAAACAGGATTTCGTCATTTTTTCTTTATCTTTGATCTTTTTTATTCACCTTTATTTATCCTAACCTTTCTTAAGAAGACTACAATTATTATTAGATAGCTCGTCCAATCTTAAAAGGAAACCATCCTAATTAATCAATTGGCAATATTTTTAGCATGAGTAATCAACAACTACAACAGAGCAATTATTTCAATCATTAAATCTAATTGTAATTAATATTGAAAAATAGAAACTAAATAGAAATGAAATACTAGAAAAAAATGAGTATGAGGGAAATCTATTTCCAGGTAAAAAGTTAATAAATAGCCAGTACATTTTCATTTTCCTGACCGGATAAAAACCCAGTTATTGGCCGGAGGGCTTAAGGCTTTTCATTTAGATGCAAACGTTCTTTACGGAGGCATTTGTTGCAATTTAGTGGCGCCCTCTTTGCCCCCTCTTCAATCTAATTGGGTGAGCTATCAACTTTGTATTGTTATCTTGTTATTGAAAGAACGAATCATGATTAAAAGTCCTGGTTTTGGTCAGTAATATACTATAATAATTAGGTATTAGAAATGATTAAAGTACATATTGATGGATTGATGAATTATTAACAGAAGGACTTCGTCGTAACTTATAACTATATATTTATTAGATACTAGCTTTCCGCCTGCGGCTCCGCCCGCGTTTTCAAAGAAAAACCCGCATAGTTCCCGTTCCCGTGGGATTTCCTGGATAAAACCTAGCCTATGTTGCTCAGTGAAGCTTTCTAATTGTGAAAGAATTTTTGAAATCGGTCCAGTAGTTTATGCGTACATACATACATAATTACAATCCTTTCCTCTTTATAATATTAGTATATTATTACCGCGAAGCGCGTCGAAGGCGGCAACTGATTGATACACAAAAATAATCCTTATGGCATGATTCTGTATTCACGCGCG
>CAJQZM010041392.1:0-14884 GCA_907164665.1 Colias nastes | reverse complement strand
TATTTTTGTTATGTTTATCACTGTCTAGAAATAAAAGGCTTTTTATTTTTATTTTATTTTATTTTATGTTTCAACATGAGTAAGGGTCAACTCACACCAAAAGAGCGGCGAAGCGCAGCGCAGCGCAGCGCAGCGCGGCGAAGCGCGGAGTAGCGGAGACCCGCGACTTCTCGAGCATTCCAGCGACTTCTCGAGCAGTCGCGGGAATCCGCGCGCCTTCCCGCGATGAATTCACGGGTCGCTCTTTGCGCAGTTCGAATGCTCGCGCGCACAGACGCGTGCGGGGAGCGGGCGCGAGGGGCGGGATATTGCCAGCGGCCGCTCGCGAATGCTCGAACATTCTCGGGAATTCCCGCGACTTCTCGCGCAGTCGCACGGCTCCGTTAATGGAATTCCACGGAATTCCAGCGGCGCCGCGGGCATCCGCGCGACTCGTTCGAGCTTCTCATGCGATAATAAGTATTATAGTAATGAAAATAAAGTTAAAATTCATATGACACGGAAACTGCGCTCCGCTTCGCCGCGCTTCGCCGCTCTTTTGGTGTGAGTTGACCCTAAAGGTTTACGTAACGAATAAAAATTAAAAGTAGATTAGCATTAAAAAAATAAAACTTAATAATGATAAAAGTTATTATGTATCTTATTATTAGATAATTAAAATATAATAAAAGAATTCAAATACCTTTACCTTATAGAAAATAAAGGTCACTAAGTAATTATTATAAGAAATATTTGCCAATAATAAGATTTTTTTGGTCACTAATTAAAATTATAGCCATTTGGCACATTGCTAATAATTAATTAGTGACTTAAAAAATCGTAATTTGAATTGGATCAAAAATGTAGGTCAAAAGCTTAAATAATCCACATCCAATGCATTAGCGTCCCAATCTCAGAACGGCCCAGTTCCTAAAATTTTGAACTTGCACTTTCAATACTTTCTCCAATTGGTCATTGGTAACCTTTCTTTTCGTGACGTCACCCGATTGTGGTGCTTCGGGCCGTGTGTCGCGGCTTGCAGTTACAACGCTGCTCTTAAGCTGGCCGGTTTTGCCAGACCAAAACGCGGTTATATGGTTCTGAGTGACGTTTGTTATGGTTGTTTTTGTTTAACAGTTCTGATGGGATAATGGGATATCATTGAGGTGAGTTGCAGTGTTGAAGTTTGCGTGCACGCAGGTGTAAGTTTTGGGAATTGTTTTTTAAGATTTTTTAGATTTAATTTTTTATAAAGATGAAATATGTGTGTGTGGTAAATATTATATATATAATAATGAATAATGTTTTTAATGCAATGTGTGTATTAAGTTAAAACTATATATTATATATTACTGCATTATATTTTATATTTATGATTTAAGTTATAAATTTTATCGCCGTTTAAGTCGCAAACAATGCGCATTCATGAAGTCTACATTTTATTTATATGTTTTACGTAAGTTACATTTCCAAGTATTTTTATCACAGAAAAAATGATTTATATACAAAACATCAATTTATTATAAGTTTAATAAATTAGAGTAGGATCGGATTGGGTCATGAAGTAAAACATTTTTTTAATACGTACAGTACAACTCATACCTACCTTTCAGATATTATATTGACATATGTAATTACTAATTAGCATATATTTCGTAATTTATCTACTGAAATTTGGTCACTAATATAAAAGAAACTCGTTATATTTATCACCTAATTTTTGCGCCGACGCATTTGGTTGCCGGTTACAATAATTCTTAAGTTGTCAATTGAAATGTATATTTTGTAGTTTTTATCTACATTTATTAATTTAATTATTATGATTGTATGTTTGCACGTGAAGGGAACAATGCCTTTATAGATGAACCTTTAAAGAAAAAGCTCAATTTGAAAAAGCCCACTGCAGAGTCACAGGCATAAGTTAATTTATAAGACGCCTGTATACGTATATATAATATTAATATAGATATATAATTAAAGCCTAAATAGGCTATACTCTACCAGTCTGCCGGAGATGTCACGTGGTTTTTGATATATAGCCCATAAATTACTGAGATTCGGGAACTAAGATGCAGACCGTACATTACAAAAGTTTGACATAAAAGTTTTTAGAAGTACTCAGCTTCTAATCTAGAGTTATGAATGGTTGTGGATTGTGAGAAAAATAAATTAAATATTCCTTATAGGTAAATGGAATATTATAACCCTCATAAATGTAAACATAGGGAGATCTTGTCACAAACGTACCTGTAAAATTACTTAACATTAGAAAAAAAATACAGTCGAATTGAGAATCTCCTCCTTTTTTGAATTCGATTGAAAAGTAAAAAAGCCTATCAAGTATCAACTAACGTAACATTAAAATAATATGAAGTCATGTTAATTTGTGTTAATTAATTTGTAACTAGAACCATACAGCAAAATATTGTAAATAGCACGAATTACATTTAAATATTTACTTTGTCAATTTCTATGCACAAACTATTTCTAATGACCTTTGTTACGTTTAGAGCAAAATACTATTATATTAATATTATGCTTGACACAATATACTTGTATGCAACTATGCAGTGTAAAAAAAACAAATTATTGCTCTGGCATATTGATTGATCCCTCCTTAAGCTTGAGTAGTTTTGAATTCAATCACTGATGAAGATTAAGCTATGCATTTACGTAATTTTTGAGAGGTTAAAAAATACCTATAGTTAGCTTTAAAGTACCTACTTACTTTAATGCAGTCATGAAATTTGGCTAAAATCCATCCAGTCCTGAGATACATATTTTCTAAGTCGACTTATGGTCAAAATAGTAGCGGTATCTAAACTTATCTACCTACCTAGGCTCCTACTATTTTTTAATTAGGTACCTACACTAAATGAATTGTCTGTACAAAAGTTTATACTTAAGTAACATTTAATTTAATTATTTAACTAATTTAAATAAACATGCCATATTATTGTATATAAGCTGGATATAAGTACCATATTATCCTGTGTGACATTTTCAACTGAAGAAATCAATCACTAATCACTAATAGTAGGGGAGCCCAAGAGGGGATTTTGGGATTTACTCGAGCGCGTCAGATTACTATAAGGGACGGTACCTTAGCTATTCATTAGTACCTCTAGTTAATATGAGCAGTTATGGTTGGTGGGTGCGCTCAGGGGCCCCGCTGGAAAATTTGAATAATCCATAATTCCCTAAGGTTGAGCTCGAATCGTCAGATTAGCGAAATGGGGACTTCTTATATTGTAATTAACCCCCCCATATATTAATCTGACGCGCTCGAATAATATTACTTTAATTTTTTTACCCTTTCTTCATAGCGATTAAATCGCCACTTAAATCGTCAGATTAACGTATACTTTTTTTCAGTGACGTCCTGGAGCATGCAAAATATCAATATCTAACGCGCTTGAGTATTTCCAAGCCAATTTTTTTCTTTTTTAAATTAAAAAAAAATCAAAAAACCCTTCCCCACCGCTAAAAGTGAAAACATTATAGGACCTTTTTTTCTCGCTATGGTCTAATCTACCAATTCTAATAGGTTCCCGTGACGCTCGAGTAAATCCACATTTAGCATCCTGGGCTCCCCTACTATAATGGATAATGGATATCTTGATATAATGTATCGTTATTATTTATGACTTTAAAAAAACAAGAATTCTGTATGAGACAAACTTGCAGGCATGATATGAAAAAAATCATGATCAATGAAAGATGTAATTCAGATTTTTTACATGAAACAATGTAGGGGAATTTTAATTGATTCATTATGATAATTGATCAAAGAATAAAATACATATTATTAATTTCATTTCCCAAACAACAAAGTAAAACTAATTAATAAAATGTTCAAATGAATAAAAAAAGAATAACTGTCTTTAATTTAACACGATTATTATTTAATTAAATAATTAATAAAACATTATGAAGCAAGCCTTTATTTATATGACTGACCGGTTGGCTTGGTTGGTAGAGGTCCTGCCTTCCAAGCTAGAGGTCGTGGGTTCGATTCCCATACCCGGGGCAAATATTTGTGTGATGAACATAGATGTTTGCTCTGTGTCTGGGTGTTAATTATCTATATAAGTATTTATTTAAAATTATATATGTATGTTTATCAGCCATCTGGTTTCCATAACACAAGCGAAAGCTTAGTATGGGATCAGATCGTGCCGTGTGTGAAAAATTGTCCTGACATATTTATTTTATTTTTATTTTATTTATAATACCCTAGATTAACTTTATATCGGATCACATATTTCAGCTCTTATATAATACGAAAACATACTAAACGTGACATTTTTCTATTCGCTTGTAAATCTATTAGCTGCAACAAGATTATAAACCACTATACATAACCTATTTACGTCATGCATTTTACTGTACATCTAACGGTGTACAACTTGCCTAGAAAATTGCTCTCAGCGTATGTGTAGTGGTCTTTATATTATGTTATATCGTGTGATAAACATTAAATAATGGATGTGTTATACATGTTTATAATATGTTTAAGATATTATTAATCATAATATAGAGAAAAAGAAATGTACGAATTATAATTTCGCGAAAGGTTATGCGAGTCTATTTACTATACACATAATATAGAGAAAAATATTGTATCAATTATAATTTCGCAATAGGTTATGTGTGAGACTATTTACTAGTTAAGATAATAATAATAATTCATTAAGCGGTTCTGTAATAATTGGATTACAGAATAATAGAAAAGAAAATATAAACTACAGAAAGATATAATATTATGTAGTTAAATATATTTTCACATTTAAACTAAAACTAGGCTAAACAATTAAACAAAAAAATATATTTAATAAGTTATTTAAAAAATTCAGAGTTCCAGTTAATGCACATTTTGTACACCAGTTTATTAACCGCTGATGTAACACATGAAAGTATTTGCATATTGCAAGGTAATTATTTGTTAATCTATTGATCTTATCGTAAAAGATAAAACCCAAATTCCATATATTATAATAGATTAATGTAATGCCTAATAGGTCATTAGAAGACAGAAGCAATTAATAGGCACTTTATCAATTTTGAAATTTCTAACAAGAAAACAGTCGAAGCTTTAAAACGTATCAAACAAACAAACGAACACACCATATACATTATACAAACCAATTTACGTCTGCCGAGTCTTAAATTCTGAATATATAAAAACTGTAAAGATATGCTAAGGTCCACCGTCTACTTTTATAATATTTTTAAGCCTCTGAATACAGATACAAAAAAAGTGATCAGCATAATTATAGTTTTTTATAGAGTCTAAATTGCAATTACTAAAAAATTCTAACATAACTTTTAAATTGCGTAAAGCTTAAGCTTTATAAACTGTTAAAAACTTTCCAGACATCGATACAGAATTTACTATCTCTATTGCTACTTAAATTTAACTATTTCAAACTCAGATTAAAGATATATTACAATTTTCGTTAAAGAAAATTTACGAATCTGACGATTGTAGCAGCAATTTCTTTGAAGGGAAACTTCTTTAAGAGTAAAATTTCAAGGTCGCGTCATGGTAATGCCGTCACGTCATAGAGTAAGGCGACGATTTTGGTATCTTTGAATCCTGCTAAAGAAGTTTCACTTCAGACACGTGTGCTCGGCACACACGCTCTTTATTATTACAGATATAAAGTGCATCTGCTATAAAAATGACTGCGAATTATCTATTTTCTATTTTCATATATCAAAAAACAGGTGTTCACAATTAAATCCATTTGTCTTACGCTAATATGATTATCATTGGCTCCCGTATAATTGGTCACGAGATCGATCCGCTCAATTTAATATATTTGTTCGTGCTAATCTTAATGTTATGAAGTTATGCAACGATAAATCAATATCTTCTGTATGTTCGCACTACTGTTTCTCGATACATATACGATTACAGGTATGACACGAGATTTCGCCGTTGATTTAATGCATGCCGAACTCACGCATGAATCAATCGGGTTTTAAATCCGTTTTTTTTTTGTAGATGTTTGATAACGAATGGCAATGAAAAGCAGCGGCAAAACATCAGGTTATTTTTGTTCCCAGTATAGGGATATTTGGGATTACTGCTGCCTCATTCCACACAAAAAGGATTCAAGATATTATATCCGTGCAGTTTATAAGTATTAATTACCTATTACCTACTAATGACTACTGAGTGGAATACTCTTGAATCACAATTGTCAACATTAAGAAGAAATGATTAGCTATTGTAGAGGAAAATCTAATAATTGCAGTAATTATACATATAGTACTAGCACAGATTTTTTAAAATTTATTAGAAACGATTGTTTTATGAAAAAAAAAACACAGTTAAAAGAAACGTACCTTCATATTATCAGTCACGTATTAAGACTATAAAACTCTTTAATGTAAATTTTTATTGGCGACATAATATTTTGTTATATTATACCTGTCATTGTTTTCATGCTTCCAATAAACCAATTAAAAAATTTAATAGCATAGATAATACTAGCTTACCGCCCGCGGCTTCGCCCGCTTTGTCTAAAACCCAATAAATTATATACTAAAACCTTCCTCTTGAATCACTCTATCTATTAAAAAACCGCATCCCAATCCATACATGTTACTTCACCAATGACGCAAAAACGTCTCGTACGATTGGATTAAATTTTAAGCACAAACAGTTTATAATCCCGATAAACAAGTAAAGTACTTTAAACAAGACTTAGCCTGAGCTAAACCTGGGCAGCTAGTAATAGATAATTCAGAAATAATAAAAAAAATAATAATAAAAATCTTTATTTATCCATACCTTCAATTACACTGTGTATGTCAGTCATTTTATATAAGCACAATACTTAAAACTATGGACATTATCGTCTAAACTAGGCCGAGCCTGTATCTTAGACGATAATATTATCTTCCCACTATGTAATAAAACTAATTATTCACAATAATAGTATGAAGAAGTTGCTCTTATGATTGTATGTCATGGATATAATCACATCTATTGCAAAACCGAGCTTTTACTTCGATTTTTGCGTGTTATTCAGTAATTTGAAGTTTCTTTTAAGTAACTTTTATATAATTTAAACCATGCTCCACACGCGAGTCAATTTACGTGTGAGTTTACGGGTAGAAATCGATTTTCATTAATTCACAGCCCATTGACCGCGAAAGTCTTAGCTTACAATATATTATGTATTTTCTCTTTTAATTTGTAATTTAAGTATGTTGTAATTTGTTAGTTTATTGATTTTCTGAGAGCCTCAGTGAAATTGTGCGCTAATCGCCCATGTAATAATTACTTTTATCTTCTCTTGCTTTCATGAGTCATAAATTTGAAATGATTACTTTTTTAATCTTTTCGCTCATTGCAAATGGTCACAAATAACAAACTTTATTAATTTAAAAATAATAATTAATCTGGTTTTCTACATTCAGCACCAAATAATACGATTATAAAATTACATAATTAGTCGATAGTTTGCAGATTATGTTAACTGTATAGCTAAAGAATATAACATTTATTTTAATTCTTACATCGCTCCTACATACATTGACACATCGTTTTAAGTAGTATCATTTTCATCGTTAAAATGCATCCTGTTCTATCCGACAAATATAACAGTTAGACGTGAAATTTTTTAACTCCAGAGAGGTCTGCTACTCTTTCATGCGAAAAAAAACAGACTGGATCTAACTATATAGCACTTTTAACATACATAAAGTTTCTAGTAGCATAGGCTACTTTTTACCCGGCTTATTCCTTGAGTGAAGCCGCGATCATCAAGTCGTATATATATGGATGTTGTTATCTCCAAGTTAACAAGATGTAACTGAGAGAAGGGCATTCAACTTACACTGACATGCATGGCTTAATGTACATAAATGAAGCATGAACATTACATACCAATGACCGTAATGATTTTGATCACCACATTCTTATATTATGTAGATATTCATCTAAATAGAGAGCTATTAATTATTATTGAAACTTGTTTATATCATACGAGATTTTTCGACTAATTAACGAGATATATGTTACAAACAGTCACAATAGTATTTATGAATAATATTTAAAACTGTAATGCCTGTCTTTGTAGCCTTATTTTAGTAGTCTAATAATATGTGCTAATACTTCGAAATTTTCTTATCTTAAAAATAGATGGCGTTGCGTTGAATTTCCAAGAGTATGTATGGATTTTGTTAATTCGTCATACATATGGCATTTTACTGTAATAAACAACAGGATTTATCGAAACATTTAGATTTTGACTGACTTCCAATTTATTCATATACAATTATTGCTAAAATTATTTAATTTCTTTTGAATAATTTATATGTAAGGTAGGTACAGCCTCAATTATGTATTACTAGCTTACCGCCCGCGGCTTCGCCCGCTTTGTCTAAAACCTAATAAATTATATACTAAAACCTTCCTCTTGAATCACTCGTTCTATTAAAAAAAACCGCATCAAAATCCGTTGCGTAGTTTTAAAGATACATACATATAGGGTCATAAGGACATAGGGACAGAGAAAGCGACTTTGTTTTATACTATGTAGTGATACTTTACAAATAAAAATCTGTGTGCTCCATGCCATCTATACGGTTAATTATGATGTTATGTAATAATTGTTACTTCGAAATCGTTTATCCGTACATGGTTTAAACGATTTAATAAGTGAGTTGTATCGTATCATCTTTGGAAGCACTTTTAATCTTTCTTGTAAAACCTAACTTCTATTTTTTAATAATAATCTTACGAAGTAATACTTTTTGAATATTTATGTACAATTAATCGCGAAGTTGGGAATTTTTACCATTGGTTTGCTTTATTTTAAACAAAACAATATACAGAATTTTGTCATGGCGTTCCCGCTTTATCACGAAAACATGGTCAGGGTAGTTAGGAAACTCACGCTGTTATTTTCTTATGATATAAAATTTGACCTACAAAGATAAGAGATATAAAACCTTTATACCGTTAACGTCACATTCAAGAACTGCATTAAACGCAAGAAGCTTATATCTTATACACTGGAGATTTCGGTATGAACATTTGACGTGTACAAGAAAATATTGCCCAGTTGTTGTGTTTTATCACTTTCACACCTAACTTGGTATTGCCACTGTTAATACGAAGTTTTCCCAAGGCTACTATGTATGCTGTAATATTCTGTGCAAAAGGTTAGTTTTTGTACATGAGTTTGTTGATAAATTGCCAACAACGTCATTCAGAAGCATTGTTGGATGAGACAATTATTATTTATGCTAAATAAAATAAGTATCTGAACCAATTAATAAAAAGCGATACTCCCTGATTATGGGTAGTTACCATAATAAAATTGTAGCAACTCTCACTTTGACAATATGGCATAAGTGTCAAAAAAAATGCGTCGCTTCGAATATTTAAGTTAATATTGTTGCGTATTTAATAAATATTTTCCGAATATAAATAATGTATTGCATTGTGAAAAATTGCAGAAGTTTTTGGACACCAAATTCTGGCATAAAATTTCACAGGCAAGTGTATATTTACGCTATTTACAATATTCCTCAATACTCATGCATTTACCTGTTTAGAATCATTTTCATGGCAAAAATCGTCAATTTTATCATCATTTTAGTAATCAATCATGCTAAATATCTTCTATCTATCTTCTTTTCCTAATAATTTCATCATTTTTCAATAAACCAATTTAACAAGTAAGGTAACCATGATGACGAGTTTTTACGGATAGCGAAGAGAAAATATTGTTATAGTTAACAAAATTATGATGAACATTTAGAACACCATTTCAAAGATTTTTATACTAGTAATGAAACAACGCACGACATCGATATTGCACTCACATGTGGTTTTATGTTTGTTCTTCTTTAACATAAAAATTAATAGTTCTTTTAACTTACCAAATTTTTTTTGTTTTACTTATTTCAGCTTTCCAAAAAATTAAATAAAAAGAAATAAATGGCTGTCCATAGTGCCTATCAAGGGTAAAATTTATGTGCTACATACATTAAAACGATGTTTTAATGTATGTAGCACTCATTTTAATTAAAAAAATCGTAGTATGAGATCAAAAGTTATCAAGCGTTATTTAAAACTATCATTCTCTACCAATTAAAATGGTATGTACCTATAAAGATGATAATTATTCATGTAAGTTGACCAGTAATATTATAATATAAATACTGTTAAAAATATATGTCGTTATTATTTATAGACCATGATTTTTAGTTTTTCTATTTCGAAAAATCCTGAATATACAAACCAGTGTGGTCACCCACAGAAAGAGACAAAAAACAACACTGACATCATTCAAGGTTATATTTTCTTGTGACAAGTTAATGGTCATAGTGCAATCTCCAGTGTATTAGATATAAGCTTCTTGATTAAACGTAATCTCAAACGACCGTGTGACATCAATAGCTAAAAACAATAGATCTTTTAACCTATTGACCGTGAAAAATCATTGTTTCTTAGAATAAATCAGTAGGTAAACATTCCATTGATTGAATCTGTCGATTGGTTTTTTTATTGTTAAAGAGACATTTCTTTTTATAATATTTTTCTTAATTTATTTTTAATACGAATATTCGATAATATACCTAATAAACTAGTTAGCAGCTTGTCCCGACTTCGCCTGTTATTTTTTAACACCCATTTTTCACAACATTATTTTTTAAGTAAGTCCTAAAATTGTCAAATATTTTATATCGGTCGAACATTTTTAAGTTACTTAAATAAAACCAACGCTAAATTAAAATCTTTCATATTTATAAGTTTAGGTTGTATTATAAAGAACACCAATTAATCATGATAAAATAGTACCACAGATAGTACCTAGACAATTAATGGTACGTAGAAGTATGTATAACTAAATGGTAGTTAGGTACTTATATATAATTAAAATACATATTTTTTGCATTCTGGATGACTTACTACATGGACGTAATAACGCGGAAGGAGAGCATTTAACTGACAATAATAACTTTCACTGAGAATTGCAATGCTTTGTCACTTTTATAAAACAAACTAATTTGTGTGGAAAACACGTTTTTAAAATGTGTAAAACGTGGTTTAAATCAACAGCCAAGATTTTCGAACTGAGTTAAAATTATCGGACTAGCATGAGTTCTGTATGAACATAGATAATGTTAAAGGAAACTGCACATTACCATAACTGGCATTATTCATATACTATCAATAAATAACGTTTTAATAAAAACCATATAAATATTTAAAAACCAAGGTCACGACAGCACTATGATCAATGTTGCTCATCACATCAGGGACAAACCTAACGAGACCAATCTAATAAAAACCCTGATAAAAAATATAGCTATTGTTAATCTTCGATAGTACCTAATGATTCTAATGTCTAGCTAAGACTCATGCATTCTAATTTCCCAAAGCATTTTGTAAATAATTAGTGGCAACATAAAAACACACTTATTATCATCATCTTTAAGATGTTAGCTGTTCTCATAACGCATAAGATGATCTTTAAATAGCTCTGCTTTTCACGCAATCATATTATAAAGCATAATACATGATAATACTTCCTATTCAAAACGGTATCTATATCAAAACAACACTATTTCATTACGTTCTTGTAACGTATCTGAGCAAAATTACCGTGACGGTAAGCAGTCACGAGTAACTCATAACATGTTAAATGTAAGAATTGTGTATGTTGCAGGATGTGTGCACATTTTAAATTATTTTAGTACCTATGTGACAAATGTCGGTATGACTCGCCGTAGGTTACAAAATGTTTGGATGTAGAGTGTTATTTAAATAAATAAGTAAAAACTTTAATGAATCTTGGACTGCAATATGATCTTTCAATATTGTCAACTGTTTAATTGATCAGTCAATATGAATATAAAATATTTTCTAGACCAATATCAATATAAAAGGTATAAAATTGTTGACTCAATTTTCTTTCTTGTAGGTACAAATTACAAAAATTGTTTAATATATTTATTTAATTCTATTAAAAATGTATAAAGTACTTTTCATTATAACATAGGCAGCTAAAAGTAGAAAGAAAGAAGCCGAGATAATATATTGGTATCTAATATTGTCTATATTTTCCTTGGTACAAAAAATTATTTATTAATAATATAATATGATAGAATATTCCATAGTCCATATATCACATAACAAGTACATGTTACCTACATACATATTATATACAATATGTATATTATACCACGAAACATCGCTTACCATTTTCCTAACTGACCGTTGATTGTTGTAACAGTTACATGCACAGTAAGCTATACATTTGTGCTTATTTCTTAAGTTATTGCTTGTGCAGATGAATTGGTTTTTGCAATGCTATTACGTTTAACGATGTTTTTATATCGCGTGTGTTGTGTAATTATTATATAGAGCTTTGGTTGGATAAACTGTTCCGTTAGAAGATTAGTTATAAAACTATTTCAGTTTATAAACACGTACTTAGAAATAATATAGAGATAATTAATAAGAACGACTTATTGAAGAATGTTCAAAGCAATTCGATTTAAACGTCATGGCAAAAAAAATTGGGAGTGAAAATATGGTAAGTAAGTACCTAAGTAAAAAAAGAATTGATGTAGTATGTAATCAATAAAAATATATTTTTACACACTATAACCATAACCAATATCAATAATTACGATCTTTTTCTGAAAAAGATGAAGAGTCAAGAAATTTTTGTGTACTTAGATGTGCTTAGATATTTATTTAGAAATAACTCACCTTATCTTCATGTCACATACGTATGAATAATAATTAAAAAGTTAATAAAGAGTGAAATTCAATAGTCCTACATATTGAAATAATGATTGACATATCAAGCACAAGCTAGCGGTGTAATAAAATTAATTATTGACTTTGGACGTAGGTGTATTGTAATCAAGAGAATAGATATGCATAGACAGACATATTATAATGGTTACAATGTGTAAAAGGTTATTTTATTCTTCATGAATATTCATATAATATGAACACACTCACACTTTTATAGATATAGATAAAAGGGAGTACCCTATAGATTCATAGGTACTGTATATATTTTTAACCGACTTCAAAAAATCAAGAGTCTGTGATTCACAATATTTTTAATGTATTTTCATCGTGGGCAACCGCTCCACGTTTTTTTTTCTGAATACACAGATATTTTGCGAACCTGATTAATGGCCCATGGATTATCTCATTTAACACTAAACATCGCATCAGCCTATTAATTTTCTCGAAGGAGTGACGTTAACCGTTACTTTATAACATAATGAGGAAGGCAATCATTATAATTAAGGCCAAGATCTTGACAAAAACAATATTACGAATACCGTAGTTTATTGCTCTTACTGTTTTTAGACGTAATTATATTAGATTAGGATCATCTCTGGTTCTTTAGCATTTATGATTACCTAAAGTAAATAATGGAGAATAAATATATGAATAATGAATATTTACACAATCTTATTGGTTTACTTGGATGGAAAGTTTTCTGGTTTTCAAATGTTTATCTATACTTAATTCGTATTCACGATTTGATCGTCAAGAATCATACTCAGATACCGTATTTTGTAAATTTTTAAGGAAATCACAAAAATACTGGCGAAATGATACAACTTAAAAGCTGTACATACTTACTTCTAGTGCGTAACATTTCTGTGAGGTGTCATAAAAAGCCGTTGTTCTCTCAAAGTGCATATTATATAAATTTATATTTATGACTAACTTTCAATCGAAAATAGCGGTATTTAACCATTATTTGGCACAGTTTCTTCACAAGAATTTACCGGCACGTTTGAATACGCCGCGGTTTGCGGTCAAATTTCTATAAACTATAAAAAGATCGGTGATTTTACGGTACTCGTTATAGAATAAAAGAAATGCATTAGCTGCAGACAGAAAACAATCAATAGAAATGTTAATAATCCCTTAAAAGCGAGAGAAAACAAAATAAAATTTACATCGCTGTATGTGTAGGTGCGTTGTATTGACCGATTCATTATGAAAGTGAAATGGAAATCTCAAATCGAAAGACATCGATCTTGGGTGATATTTGCATAATAATGTTAAATAGACAGTGCTCACTGTGTAGGTGGTCTTCAATTTTAAACTTATTGCATACATACTGTATACCAACGGTGACTTTTTCTTATAATACTAGGTATGTTCAGTGTTCTTGAAATCGATGGAATATTCTCAATCTATAGCAACTTTACCTATTTTTCAAATGTGTTTCAACAACTTAACCAATAAATCGGTTTTAATACAATAACTAATGTGAAACAAATTTAATCGTTGTTAATAATAATCGTTATTATTTTAATGTTGAATTTAAACATTGACCCAATTAAATGTGTTTGGGCACATCTAATATTAGTTATCGTTATCGTTATAGTTAGCAAAGAGATGGTATAATGTGATTGAACTGTTTTATAACCATAAAGATGAAGAAAATTAATATGTCACATAGACACACACACACTCGCACACACATCCGCAATATAAAGAAGAGTCATGAAGTAAAGAGCGTCGTCTGATTTTAAAAGGCTATAGTTAAGAAAAGATTTTACCTCTTAAAATAAGTAGATACAAAAAGCTATGATCTACAATGTTTCTTGAAGATTTGCATTATCTACAGAAAACTTAACTTTCTTATTGTTTCCAGTATCTAATTAATTATATTAAAAGACTGCAGTGACAATTTCTCTTCACAATAAAAATAACCTCATTCGTATATTGTAAACAAATACTTTGACAGACAACAAAGAAATACAGTAATTAAGTACAGAAAATATCGTATAACAGACATTAACGAATGTTGATCGCATTTCTATTCGTACGAATACTACTTTCTTTGTTATTTGATACTTTAGGGGCTGTGCTTGAAATTTTGGTGTA
>CAJQZM010041391.1:0-12721 GCA_907164665.1 Colias nastes | reverse complement strand
TTGGATTAACACATTGGAAATCCCACGGTAACGGGATCTATGGGGCTTTCCTTTAAGAGCCCATGATTCTGAAAGTTTAGGCATTTTAGGCCCTGAGACGGCTCGCGCCCGGGTTGCGCAGGAGCCGGCGCGACATGAACTCCGGTGACCTATGGAGGCGGGCGAGCACGCCACAGTATACATAAATCAGTAGTTCGATTTTATTTGCTATCGTAGGAATGTTGTTGATAAATAAATTTACTACTTATCCTATACCATTAAACGAGCAATATTTGCATATTTATATATTTGTTTGTATATATACAGTGTGGAAATTTTCGATGTGCCCTGAAAGGAAAGTACTTGAAATAATAGGGATAGCAAATTTTTCTGAAAGGAAACATTCCTTTTTCAAATTTTATTTTATTATTCAAATCGATAGAAACAATATAAAAGATAATTTATTGTTAATTTCTCGTAAAAATATTTGCTCTTAGAAATAAAAATATCATGTTTCTTATTGTAGCATCAACATCATCTAAACATAAAGAACGCTTCTGGTTTATTGGTCTATTTTATAAATACATTTAAAGTTTAAAATGAAACTCTCGTTCTGGATACATTAATAATTTATTTTCTTCTGAAAATATTGGTAATAATAATTAAAAGTAAAACAAATTAAAAAGGCAAAATAATAATTGAATTTTGTAAATTGAAGTCTTGCACCGCAAACATGTTAGGACGCTGTCACATACATATCTGCGTTACTCAAATTTAGGTATCTAATAACGTCGCAACGTGGTGCGCGGGAACATCACGCTCACGTAAACATAGCACATTCCATTTTATAGACCATCTTCATACTTGATATTATTTTATTTTTATTGAAATTGATTCTAGAAGATTACTGGGAACTTTAAAAATTCATTTTGTTATTTTTATTAGTAGGTACGATCCTGATAAGTATGTTAGTGTATTCAACCAACTTAAAAAAGTGTGACTATTTTACAACAATTTGAATAATAATCAATTAATGAATTGTATTATTGTATACAATGTCGAAGCTTATTAAGAAATGTATAAAATACTTTTTTATGAATTATTAATTATTATCATACATCATAATATTATGTTACCGGCAATATATTAAACCCTTCTTAGTAAATGTATGTTATTCCGAGAAACGGTCGGAATGAAATTATAATCGTCACATTACCTATGATATCTTTAAATCTTAACTTTTCCTAAGTAGCAAATGTGGGTGGTTTTTGGGGTAGCGATTAACCAATATGAGGTCAAAACTAAAATCCAAGATGGCGCCGACGAAAATTTGAAATGTTTTCTTCATGGGTGTCATTTTCAAAGAGTTGGAGTAGCTATTAATCAATATGAGGTCAAATCTAAAATCCAAAATGGCGCCGACGAAAATTTGACATCATTTCGTCACGGGTGTCATTTTCATGGTTTTTGGGGTAGCTATTAACCAATATGAGGTCAAAATCAAAATCCAAGATGGCGCTGACGAAAATTTGACATCTATTCGTGATGGGTGTCTTTTTCATGGTTTTTGGGGTAGCTATTTACCAATATGAGGTCAAAACTAAAATCCAAGATGGTGTCGACGAAAATTTTACATCTTTACGGCATGAGTGTCATTTTCAAGGTTTTTGAGACAGCTATTTACAAATCCCCAATGTTACCGTCGATAATCATGAATATATAAAAATGAATCGCAAAATGTGTTGGTAAGCGCATAACTCGAGAACAACTGAGCCGATTTCGTTAATTCTTTTTTTATTACATTTCTTGAAGTACGGGGATGGTTCTTATGGAGAAAACGTAAAAATGTACCACGGGCGAAGCCGGGGCGGACCGCTAGTAATATATAAAAATGAAACCCGTTTTCCTTGGTCACGGCATCACGCGTGAACGGGTGGACCGATTTCGATAATTCTTTTTTTATAATATTCCTTGAAGTATGAGGATGGTTCATAAGGAAGGAAAACATAAACATGTACCACGGGCGAAGCCGGGGCGGACCGCTAGTCTATAATATAAAAATGAATCGCAAAATGTGTTGGTAAGCGCATAACTCGAGAACGGCCGAACCGATTTCGATAATTCTTTTTTTATTATATTCCTTGAAGTACGAGGATGGTTCTTATATAGAGAAAACGTAAATATGTACCACGGGCGAAGCCGGGGCGGACCGCTAGTTTGGTATATTTTTCTTACTCCTTTAGTAAACTTAAATAATATAACAAAAACGTTTACAACTACAGTTTTGTAGACAGTCTTAAAAAAACAATTTTAAAGAACATTGAAATGCATATTTAGAAATGTAATATATACATATATAAAACGTAACTCTGTGGCAATCATGTTAATATTCTGACAAATATATTCGCTAAACTTTTTTTAAAATAAAGTTCATCTAAAACATTAAAACGAAGAGAATAAAATAATAAAGAGCGTGTGTGCCGAGATAACGTGTCAGAAGTGAAACTTCTTTGGCGAGATTTATGGATACCAAAATCACCGCCTTGCTCCATAACGTGACAGTATTACCATGACGCGATCTTGAAATTTTACTCTCAATGCGTCTAAAGAAGTTTCACTTCAAAAGGCTATTATCTGTGTACAGTTCCACAGAATTTGAATTCTGCTCGAAAAATATGTAAACGGTTGTAAGAAAAATATACCAAATTATCGACGGTTATATTGGGGATTTGTTAATAGCTGTCTCAGAAACCTTGAAAATGACACCCATGCCGAAAAGATATAAAATTTTCGTCAGCACCATCTTGGATTTTAGTTTTGACCTCATAATAGTAATAATAGCTACACCAAAAACCATGAAAATGACACCCGTGACGAAAAGATGTAAAATTTTTGTCGGCGCCATCTTGGATTTTAGTTTTTACCTCATTTTGGTTAATAGCTACCCCAAAAACAATGAAAATGACACCCGTGACGAAAAGATGTAAAGTTTTCATCCGCGCCATCTTGGATTTTAGTTTTGACCTCATATTGGTTAATAGCTACCCCGAAAACCATGAAAATGACACCCATGACGAAAAGATGTAAAATTTTCGTCGGCGCCATCTTGGATTATAGTTTTGACCTCATATTCGTTAATAGCTACCCCAAAAACCATGAAAATGACACCCGTGACGAAAAGATGTAAAATTTTCGTCCGCGCCATCTTGGATTTTAGTTTTGACCTCATATTGGTTAATAGGTACCCCAATAACCATGAAAATGACACCCATGGCGAAAATATGTAAAATTTTCGTCGGCGCCATCTTGGATTATAGTTTTGACCTCATATTCGTTAATAGCTACCCCGAAAACCATGAAAATGACACCCATCACGAAAATAAGTCAAATTTTTCGTCGGCGCCATCTTGGATTTTAGTTTTGACCTCATATTCGCTAATAGCTACCACAAAAACCATGAAAATGACACCCATGACGAAAAGATGTAAAATTTTCGTCGGCGCCATCTTGGATTATAGTTTTGACCTCATATTCGTTAATAGCTACCCCAAAAACCATGAAAATGACACCCATCATGAAAAAAAGTCAAATTTTCGTCGGCGCCATCGTGGATTGTTGTTTCATAAAAATAATATTTGTCATACTCATACAGATCAACCAACATCATAATAGTCTTCCTACTAGTACTTCAAGACTTTGCCGCTATTCCTATTCAACAACCCATAAAAAAGAGGATCTCAGGCAAGGTAATTTTTAAAACATAATTTTAAATTAAAAATAATTGTAATAATATGAAACTTGTGTTGATTTGAAGAATAAAATAGAAAATTATATTTTTTTACATTTTTAGTTCTTTCGATTCCCGGTCGAAGAAAATGAATTTTTGAAAATCTTTGAATGCAGTTCTATTTCTTTATAAAAATAAAGGAATGTTTCCTTTCAGCAAAATTTGCTATCTCCAGTATTTCTAGTAAGTACTTTCACCCAGGGCCCATCGAAAATTTCCACACTGTATTTACAAACAAATATATAAATATGCAAATATTGCTCGTTTAATAGTATAGAATAAGAAGTTAATTTATTTACACCAACAATCCTAGGATAGGTAATAAAATCAAACTACTGATTTATTTATATTGTGGCGTGCTCGCCGTTGTACTTGCCGCTCGGTTCTAATTATACGAGCGGCGACTACAACGTGGTCGGGAGCAAAACTAGCACAGGTCCTCCCTCGATGGCGTCCGGTTGGACTTTGGCGGCACTGGCGTGGTGCGCGCGAGTCGCATATTACGTATTATATTTTATATAAAAAAAAATAAGGGCTAAATTATAAATCTATCCAAAAATTCCACTGTAAAACCTGATTAGTAAATGAAATGTAAAATTTTCATAAAAATAGCGTTTCCCTAATTCGCATAAAACTGAAAATGCTTTCAAAATCGATGCTACTTCTGATTTTTTTTTATCGAGTGAAATGTTTAATATTGTGTTTCTATCCAAAAATTCCACTAGATCAAACGTTTATCTGTACTATATATTTTTTTAGGATTTTAAATATGATGATTTCTCTGAAAATAACATGATTTAGAAACATGAATTTCGGTCCAAGGCCCCTTAAAAACGCGGATGAAGCCGCGGGCGGAAAGCTAGTCTATTGACTAAAATAATAATAATTTATTATTATAAAATGAAGTTTTTCGGGAAACTTAAATCTTTCATTATTTGCTTTGTCACAACATTATTATTATTTATTACTTTTGTCATAGTCCGTGGTTGGCGTTTAAATTATTACTTCGGTATCAGTGAGTGTTATCAATCATTAGATAACAATTAAATTTAAATTTTCTTATCATACATAGATGGTTTGATTACAGTATCAATAATGTTTTAGTATAAAATATTATAATTTTTACAGAAATAGCAGGTGTTGTTTAGATGAAGGATTAAAATTTCTCATTTATAAGGGCAGTGTATTTGATACAGACAATAAAACTACGGTAGATATATATTTTTCGCTCAACCTCATCACTACATAGTATAAAACAAAGTCGCTTTATAATATCTAATTCACTAGAGATTATTTACAACTTCAGATTGGAAAAAACGTACAAAAAGTAATAATATTAGGTATACGTAAAAGTAATTTAATTCTAATAATAATTTAAAAGGTAGGTATGTTTATTTTGCTTAAATTGGACTAATTGTTTAGTTTCCATTAAAATTATAATATTTAGAACCGCGAAAGTAACAATAGGTACATAGTAATGAGATCCCAACCATTTGAATGATCGATATTTTCTGTAACATATTTTAATGTTTCTCCATTGATATAAATTATATTTGCGAATTTATACAAGGGGGGTGAGAATAGAATAAACGCTAAGGAATAGAAACTGCTATCGCTATTTTTTGTCATACGGTCATGATATTTTAGTTATGGTTCGGTCACACTACCCACGACGACGACGACCACGACCAAAATTTCCATCCTGACAAAATTGTTTCCAAATAAAATATTAAAATTTTCCCGTCATACTGGTACTCGGAAAGAAAAAAAATTCGAGTACAGTCTTAGATCATTAAGTAATGGATAACACTCGCAGGCGTTTCCCCTTTTGCCGAGGTATAAGATTATTCGAATCAAAAAATCTTATGCTTTCATAAAAACTACTTGCGTAATCGATTACAAACACTCTGCGTATTCGTAAAACATCGAAAGGACGTCTGCGAGTGCTCCGCTAAAAATGCCGTTTTGCACTGTCAAGTCTTGCAGAAGCAATTCAAACATGTCGAATATTAAAAAAGATGCACTAACCTTTCATTTGTGTATATTTTTTTATTTTTTTAACGTACATTTCTAATTAAATGCAATTTCTAATAATCGTCGATGTATCGTTTAGCGATATGATCAAGACAAATAATCGAGTCATGTTTACTCGATCATTGATGCGGCCCCACGAGACTATCATAGAAAGAAAATATACAAATTTAATCTTTATGAACTAAGAGATAAAGTTGAATTTAAAACGCGATAATGAACCGCATTCCTTACGAGACTATCTTGTAAAGAAATACAAATTTAATCTTTATGACCTAAGTGATAAAGTTGAATTTAGAACGCGATATTGAACCACACTCCCCACGAGACTATCTTGGAAGATACAAATTTAATCTTTATGAACTTAGTGATAGAGTTGAATTTAAAAACTCGTCGCTTAAAAGGTCGTAAATTTTTACGACTTTCGTGACACAAATTATTTTTGTCAATGTGTGATTGTGTTTCATTGTGTGTTTCATAGTGTGAGTTACCCTCCCCGCACCAAAATCAGCAGAAAGTTTAGTTAGAACATTTGCCAGCGTACTCCATCCATTACTTAATGATCTAAGAGTACAGTTAATATAAAAATAGGTTTTTTGCGATTTTCGCCGAGACGGTAAGTTAATCATATAAAGGTAATTCCTTTTACCAAAATTGTAGATCATAAAATTATCTAAAAAACTTCAAATACATTTTTATCTAGGAGCCACCGTTTCTACGAAAAATCTATTTTTTCATTCGTTGATCTCAAAAAAAAAATTCCAATCACCAGAACGACAGAAAATTTTAATATTTTATTTTTAAGTGTGTTTTTCACAATTTTGTTAAATTGCGACTGGATGAAAATTTTGTTTGTGGTCGCCTTCGTCGTTGGTAGGGTGAACAAATCCTTAGCGAAATATCGTAGGTACGCTTATGACAATTAGTATCGCTATCGTATTCCTTTGCGTTTTGACGTTTGGCTAAAGGCCAAGGCCTTTTATGTTACTTTCTAATTTATGACATAATTCTAAATTAAGATTGGTCAGTTAATTTTTTTCCCACTAATTCAAAATTAGGTTTTTGAACCCATTTATTTGTTTGTATAATAATTTCTTATTGATCATGTGGTTTTATTACTCATTAGTTTAAATGTATATAAAACCCGTACACGAGGAAAATGGAACATCTTTTTATATATCTATCTTGATCATTATTTAACTATTGTATCTTAAAAATAATATACAAAAAGTCCCGTATGGGGTATTCCAATAATTTATACGATGGTGTTCGATAGATTGTTTATGTCCAAGTAAATGATAATGCATAGGTAGTAAATTCATTTAAGCAAGAAGGAAGGTTCGAAGAATTATATGGACAGTCAATTGTGTGTTGGAAATTGAAACACACGATTATTGGAATATTATAATTTTTAAGACTCCGTATTATTCATATAATGAAACTTATATAAATACTAATTATTATAAGCTAATTATCATGTACTTAATTATTACAACTGAAAAGTTTTTTTTTTTTTTTTTAAATCACCTAAATCTTTAAAAACCATCCATTTTGTAATCATTTAGATCTTTAGTTTTATTTCTAAAATTTTGAAAATAAATGATATTATATCAATTGTAGATATTCTCTGAAACAATATCGCTCTCCTATTTCAATAACGATGCAAATATATATGAGCATTTATTCCAGGCACATCTTATTTTGAAGTTTGATTTCAATTTTCAACTATCAAGCAAAAAATATATTGCCTGAAACTTGAAATGATTGTTCAAATTAAATTGCGTCGTTATTGATAGAAGAGTAGTGCTAAAAAAATATACTTCGTATATGAGCGTATATATAATATGTAGGTATATAGAATTAGTTCTAACCCCAAAATCCAGAGGGCGCATTGTCGCCCGTCAAAGTTTTTTTTTTTTTCTTATATATGGCAATAAGACTGAACTATTTGCCAGTGTCAAGTTTTAAAAGGTAGGGAAACATAAATTTCTATACATATTTACAGACTTACGCACGCGTATAATCAGAGAAGCAGCAATATAATATTATACAACATTTACACACAGATATTTACAACACTAATCTACATATGTAAATAAAAAATTATAGGTAATCAAAAACTAGCACAACTTCTATAAAAAGGACATACATTTATATGTATACATTTATATAATTATTTATAGATATTTAGACGAGATAAGAATTATATGTATATATATAGTTCCGACAATATTGTAACTTTTGTCGATCTGTTGAAAAAAAAATGTAGTTTTTTAAAAATAAGAGTATTTTTAACTAAAACAACAACACCGCCGTATCCGTCAGTTCTATCATCCCTCAAACAAATGTCAAGGTAACCAGGGAATAGGGATACGAAATTACGAAAATTTAAATATGGTTTTAACTGTGGTTTTAACCAAGTCTCGTTTAGTGAGATTACTATTGGATTATATTTAGGTATTAATGATATGGAACAACTCTGATTTTTTAGGAAGAATGCTCCTGCAATTCCAGTGTATTATGTTCGAAGCCATTGTTATGAATTGTGTTACTAATCATTTTATTAAGTAATGCAACGTTGGACGGTCTTAATGTTTTACTCTGTTTTAATAAATTTATTAATGCAACTATAATTTCCATTAATTCACAATTTTGTGTATCACTAGACTGAGATTTGTATGCACAACCATTGTCAGGTGTAGGCATTTGGCACTCTTTAAGCAAAGCCTCATGAGCAGCTCTATCATAGCCTTGACTACTTTTAGGAGGAGAGCGTTGTTTTTTAAAAACAGTCTTTTTATAAGAAGTATTTAAATTATTAGCATTCTGTAATGGATGTTTTGGTGAGACTTGCAATGTTGAAGTGGTGAGCACTTCAGCATAAGGTTTTTTTGATTGTGGGTGTAATTTCAGTGCCTCTCCATATGACAAGTTCTTTTGAGCCATAGTATGTTTAATTTGTTTTTGGCGATTATATTCAGGACAGTTTTTATTATTTGCAAAATGGAAACCAGAGCACATTATACACGATGCACCATCCTCTTCAACAGAGCAAGTTTCACCACTATGATCCTGCCCGCATTTGTAGCAACGGGGCTTGGATCTACAAATCGATTTTGTGTGACCATACCTACAGCAATTATAACATTGAATGGTTGGAAATATGTATAGCTCCACAGGTAAGGAATTAAAGCATATGAATATTCTAGATGGTAGTGTTTGCCCATCAAAAGTTAATATAACTGACTGTGAAGGCTTCCATGTAACTGCACCATCAACAGTAACTTTATAATTATTGATTCTGCGCACTTTAATTATAGAGCCACATCCATTAGGAACAACTATATTATCTTTAATTTCTTCAGGAGACCATTCTGATGGAATGCCTCTTACTAGCCCTATCCTAGAAACATGAAAGCTTGGGATTTTTGCTCGTAAATTAAATGTCTCTAAGGATTTATTATTAATGAATGAATTAGCATCTTGTGCAGTTGAAAAAGCGACAACACATCTATTTCTGCCTATTCTTTTGACACTGCTTGCTACAATATTTTTAAAACAATTATTTTTCAAAAAATTTCCAAATGTTATAGGATGTAAAACGGAACCATCACCAGGAGATGATTCTATTCTTTGGACATGAACAATAAATGGGAAAGCATCCTGTTCAGTGTATAAACTGATTAAAGAATTAGATTGCAAACCAACTGAAATATTTTCCTTAACCGATACAGAGTTTGTATTAGAATTGACACTTTGGCGACCACTCTCTGAATTTTCTAGGCTATTTGTATTAAAATTTTTCCCGCGCTTCCTTTTTCTGTTACCTTCTTGTTCCCACTCAAGAAGATCTTTATCAAAATTGTCATCATTGCTATAGAGTGTTACATAGCTCGCGACAGAGGGACCAGGTCCCAGACCTGATCCCTCATTTAAAGGATCAGGAGGATCCTTCATAGATTTCTATGAAGGGTACCCAATTCCAATATAAAATTTACATAACTACTAATAATGAATATAAAACTTACCAATAATATATAAAACTTTTACTATTTACACTAAATACTACAATATTTACAACAAAATACTCCTCTGATCATAAATTAAGTTTAAATTAATATTAAAATTTAAAAACACGCTCCCGCCTCGTTCGAAGTTTCCCGCGCTTTTTTCCTGAGCCCCCGTCAAAGTTTGACGTGTGAACTGTGATCAGCTATCAACGTCAAAATGTAAACACTGGTGTTGCCATGCTCTAATAAAATGAATTCCCCAATTCTGTTAATGCGTTAGAATGAATTAACGGCTGTGATCCAAAAAATTATAGTAACAGTCACTTATTAAACTAAAAATAAAAGTAATTAGTTAATTGATACACTTAAAATCGTTATTTAAATATTTATAATCGTTATTTAAATTCACATGACTGGTTATTTATTCCCATTATTGAAGCAGTTCTTTAGATCTGCAACACCAGGATTGTTTGATTCATTTTCTAGGACAGCGACATCTATTGTGATATTAGTCATTTAGCAAGACATGAAGTATTTCTAGTTACAAGAAGAAGATGGCACCTCTATCTTTGCGATCTTGGTAGATCAAGGGCACTGGTCGAAACTTAGAACATCGTTTTGGTTAGGCTTACATTTGCAAGCAATTTTAAACTTCATTCCATTGACATAGAGTTTAAATTAATTTGTACTTTTTCAAGAGCCTATGTTAAGTTTAGCTTGCCAACATTTAGAAAAAATAAAAATATTTCTAATGTTGGCCACTCCAATGTGATCGTATAATATTATGGTGGCAGTACACATGGGGCCAACGTGTTGGGCCAACGGGTTGGGCCAACGTGTAGAGAGCTACTTGGCGGTATGTTGGCTTCATTAGCCTAGTTGGCGCCAATATTGGCAGGCCAACCGAATGTTGTCGGTTTTTTGTGCACACTTCAAATAGCGGCAGTACACATGGGGCCAAGGCGTTGGGCCAACGTGTTGGGAAAAAATGAAGGATATCAAGATTCCTGTTCACACATTGGCGTACTGATCATTCTGCATTGGCGCTTCAAAGATGAACGTAGTCCGTAGAAGTTCTTGCAGCCGCGGCAATTTATTTATACAGTGCGTTTAATTATTACGTACATGTGCACCAATAACAATGAGTGTACTCTGCCGTCTGCGATGATACCATTTTCCAATCTCTATTTTCCTTTTTTTTATTTCTGTATAAATAAAACATTATTAAAAATTATGTTTAGATTTTTTCAAATGTTTAAAATGTGTACATTTTACATTTAATTTAATAATTTTAACTACCCATAAAACGAAACTTTAAAGATTACGGACGGATGTATTGATTGGTGATATATTTTGATAATATTATTTACCGTCATATCCTCCAACATTGCCTTTCCAGCCTATCTTTGCCCAAATAGAAATTTTAACTTTCCCGAGTGTTTATGTGGAGTAGCATGACATTTAAGACTTGTTTTGTTTTTTGGTAGAAAATTAAAGTCTTTTCTCGCAACACTGATTAGATAGCACATGTATAACGTCAATCAGTCTGCTGCTACATGTCGACAAAGAAGGAGGTGTTTTGGTGGTGCCAAATTTTTCTAAAAAAACTTGTCTCTGATCACTGGGAATCAATTAGAATACGTGAATATTTCTTATTATTTATTAAACTAGAATATAAAAAAGGAGGTTATTTGTTATTTCCAAGCAAAAATACGTAGTATTATAGGAGTTTTGTCGTTGGGCAATGTTAGGTTAATAAATGTAGTGTGACCTATCCCAACATTGCCCAACCGTTTTGAGGTGCTAGGGCTGACACATTTTTAACAGACTTCTCAAATAGGTAGCAAGGTAATTTTTTTTAGGTATAAATTAATTACACAGCATGTTTTTTCTTTTAGGTACCTAGGTAGGATTGTACGAGTATGTATGCCTACCTAGGTACTTTTTAAATGTTTAGTAGAAGTTACGTATAGGTACATAAATATTCATAATTTCAGTTTCATTTTAAAGATATACCTAGAAACAGTACGAACGCAATATTATTGCATGTGTACCTACCTATTACTTGTTACCCACCTACATATTTTATTAAACTTAATTTTTTCATCCTTTACCTAGTTGATTTTTTTGTGACAACCCTAAACCCTAAAGATTTTTGTATGAAGATTGTGAGAAAATTACACCTAACTTTGCCCATACAATTTAATGAAGATCTACTTATTTTGGATCATTTTTTGTAAGAGATTCGGCATCTTTGCCTTGTCTTGTACTTTGTCTCTTAAAAACAGCTACGTAAGTCTTAAAATGGCTGAAATATTAAAGGTGGGCAAAGTTGTATACTTTTCCACCTTATTTCGCCCACCTCTTTCTTCCTTATTTTTAGAGAAACTATTAAGAATATGATTATTTCAAGTATATCTATTCATTCTAAATTCAATTCCCTACTCAAATAACAGCATCAATTCTGTCCATATTTTGTTTTTTCTTGTATATGATCAAAACACTGTGAAAAGCGGGCAATGTTGGAGGATATGACGGTATGTAATAAAGCATAATTTGATCAAAATCATGCTCATTGTATATTGTTATTTAATTTTTAAGAACAAGTAAGTAACTGTTTCATACTATTTTACTCATTTTATAAATATATTCATTTTTTTAGCGAAAATGTATGAAAGTGAGTTATGAAAAACATCTAGAATAATATAATAAATAGAAAATAAAACATCTAATTTATTGAGTCATATGGTTTTTATTTTTGTGTAGTTCATGCCGTGGATTCCAAATTATTCCTTCATGTCGATACAATTCTACGAATTGTAAAACCTCATTGCTTGTCCACATCGGCGCCGCCATCGCTACATCGCCGGAACATGGAAACGTAAATTTCATTGACGCGCAACGATACTGTCTC
>CAJQZM010041389.1:6203-14688 GCA_907164665.1 Colias nastes | reverse complement strand
TCCGGCTTCGCACGGGTATAAAATATATAGCCGGGCGGCCGGCCGGTACCGCCGCAAACGCTACGTCCCGCAATTTTTAAATCTGTAATATCTTCGAAAATATTCACTTAAATCATACGGTGTAAAGGGCCATATAGATCTATATTAAATAAACAATGTATTCAAGGTATTTAATTGGTTAAGGATTAATGCTGTATTGGTTAAAATCGCTTCGAAAATTAGCCATTATTTGTCGTAAAAAGTAAATGACAAAAAAAAAGTTATTGTGGGTTATCCATAAGAGATAGACATATACCATCGCGTACTTTTCTGTAGACCTTTTCAATGTGTATAATACTTAGTACATTATTTTGATAAAACTCGTAGGGTTCAGCCTGCGTTTGCAATGTAAGCGGAAAAAATGTAATTTTTTACGACATCACATTAGAAACCTCAAAAATAACAGTACTTCTCCACTATTTAATGGATGTTATTATACATATAAACCTTCCTCTTGAATCACTCTATCTATTAAAAAAAACCGCATCAAAATCCGTTGCGTAGTTTCAAAGATTTAAGCGTACAAAGGGACATAGGGACATAGGGACATAGGGACAGAGAAAGCGACTTTGTTTTATACTATGTAGTGATTTAAGATTTGATATTAAATTAAGTAGGAAATATTTAAGCTTATACACTGGACGAGATGCCTTGAATAAAGTGATCTGCGCATGCGTGACAAATTTTATTCAAAAGTCTAGCACCATAGATTAGGTTTAAGTTTTTATTCATAGAGCTTACAAATTACTATGCAGGATATATTTTAAACCTTTGGTATGGGTTCTTAAAAAAAAGCCAGGGCAATCTTTTACTCATTAAAGAATTAATATTTTTCTTAGGTAGGTTCTAGTCACTTCTAGATATCTCTATAATATTATCATCTAATATACCAATTTCAGGTAACACTGATTCTTACAAAAGAAGGTTATATCGCATGTAAATAAAAACACACCATAACTTGTTGTAAATATATGTATTTTCTGATAAACTTATACAGCTATATACATTCACCGTGATATATACACCTTATAATCTTAACGTAAGTACATTATATAAACCGTTGAGCGTACACATGGTTTATGGTATAAACATAGACAGTCTTAATGTATTCTTTATTATTGCACCTATTATTCTGTTCGGTGAGAATTGATAAGAAAAACATAGTTTAACCGTCGTAATTAATAAAATAGCAAAAATGCCATAAAATTTTTGTCAGTTTTATGAAGACATCTCGCTATATGAATATTGTATGACTCTTCTTTGAAATTTATATTTAATTTGAAAGCTCTTTTTATCAACTCCCACTAAACAGACAGTTTATGTTACAAAGATAATAAATTGAACGGGGTATAAAAATCCTTAAGTAAATGAAAAGTTGTAATAGCCAAAAAACGAAAAGAAAACATTTTGCTACATTATAATCGATAAAAATAACATTTGTTCCGGTTACAATTAACCTGGTTTTGTGGACATTACCACATGAAATATTATTTATGGGTTATGAACCTTTTAATGGTGTTGCCAGTCGCAATGTAATTGGATTGCTGCAACAGAGTAAATACACAAATGGAAGGTATTTTTATTTTTAGTGCTTTAAACAGTGAAGATAAAGCACATTTAAAAGAATTTTTGAATTGGAAGATGCTTTATTTTTTTTAGAACTGGCAACACTTTTCAGCACCAATGTACTTAGTTACTTTTTATAAATGACTCTTTACTTTATTCGTATAAATGGAAATAGGGTATAATATTTAAAAATAATGGTATCTAAGTTATTAAAAAATGTACAACCTAATTTTTAATAGAAAAGATTACAGCAAATAATTTACTTAGCACCGTAAATTAAGAATTAGTTATTTATTAAAAAGTTTAAAGCTTCAGTATTTTTGCTTCAATTGACGGCGATTGCATTGAAATGAATCAATTACAGTAATGAAAACTTAACTATCTTCAAAAATATACATCATCTTAATTTAAGAATAACTTATGATTAAGTAAGTAAGTACTTAATATTATAATCTCTCGAAATATTTACGTTATAACTTATTTCATTAATAACAATGAGACTGAAGAAAATAATTACAAAACATTAGTTTAAGAACACAGACTAAATAGTTCTATTGCTAAGTGCTAACAGATATTAAAATAGCACCCAGTTTTGGCGGTTATATATCTCATATAAAATGGTATCAGAAGTTGTATAAGAATAAATACTAACTGACCAATACGAAACTAGTAAAACAGATAAAACTTCATTTTAAAAATTCATTGTAAAAGGTTATAGTTAAGTAGGTTTGTTTATTCGTAAGTTTTTTATCCAGAATTAGACTTAAACATTTGCTTAGTTGTTTTTACAGCTTGTAAAGTTTTCATAAATACAACTGCGCGGAGGTACTGGCCAGTAAAAATTATTCTTGACTATTTATTTTCAAATGATGTTGTTTGTTATTTTATTAAACATTTTAGACTCAGTACATAGAATGATGTTCTAGAAATCTAGAACATACTAGAAAGTTTTTTTATCGTATGGCGACACTAGCCCGCGCTGGTCTGGTGGGTCGCAATGTTGGTACAATTATTGGTTCCTCAACGTCTTCCTTTGTGGTTTCACTGTAAAACAATGTTAGATTGGGTTTCAATTACATGTTTTGTTAGACATTTATTGGTATTGGTACCAACAAGTATGAAAAAAAAAAAAAGTGTGTGCGTGTAACCTTTACGCGCGATTGAAGTAAAACGCACATGTCAATATAACCTTGTTATTGAATATTATAAAATGTCGCAATTGTCAGAAAATTTATTTTTAATTTACTTATTTTAAAAGTAATAAATAAACAAGTGTTATAAATTAATTCCCAACTGGCAACTCGAACCGAGGGGGTGGTTATAAAAATGAGCTGAACAGCGGATTTGACACACTTTCCGTTGGGCTCTCGGACGTAACGGTCGTTTTGGTTGTGCTTTAGTAGTTGTGTTAATAATTATTTTGAGTCGATTATTATTTTATTGTTGAAAGTAGACATATAAAGTCATTTTGTAAGGAATAAAACCTTTCTTAGTTGAATTTTAAATCCCTAAGATCAGAATTGGGATTGCCACGCGTTTTAGACCGTTTGCCATCTAAATTTAGTGCTTATTAGTGTTCAGTGTTGAAGGAACATTATCTCAACCGTGGCGTAATAGCGTCCGTTGCGTCCTGTGAGCGGGAGCCATTATGTACCTTGATTAGTCATGGTCAGGTTAGGCCGAGTCGGGGAAGCAAAGTTGTTAAGAAAATAACTAGTTGCTATGATAATAACAGGTACTACGAGACAGTTCTCAACATGCTACGTGTTGAAGGAGGCAACAAGGGTTCCCAGTGGTCCGATGTGCTGTGCGCTGGCAATGGCACGTGCGCTGCACATCCACTGCGCCGCTGCAGTTGCTGACAACGGGCTTCCGGGCTGCTTGCAACCAATCTACGGCGCCGGGATGCCTGCGTGAACGAGGATCGACGGTAGCCACTCCCCGCTGCTGTCGAAGACTTTGTGTTTGTGGTGCTATTGTTTATAGACCACTTAGAGAACATACGAGGGTATGGGTCTCTCCATTTTGAAAGCTTGTGGTGCTATTGTTTATAGACCACTTAGAGAACATACGAGGGTATGGGTCTCTCCGTTTTGAAAGCTAGCTTGTGGTGCTATTGTTTATAGACCACTTAGAGGACATACGAGGGTATGGGTCTCTCCGTTTTGAAAGCTTGTGGTGCTATTGTTTATAGACCACTAGAGAACGTACAAAAGGTATGGGTCTCTCTGTTTTAAATTTTTGTGGTGCTAATGTGTTTAGGCCACTTAGAGAACATGCAAAATGTATGGGTCTCTGTTTTTTACAGGTTGTCGCTTATGAGAGCACTTGGAGCCACTGTCGTTACGACGGTGTATTACATTTAGAGTTTTATCTATATTCGTGTTAAGTCTGAAGGTATCTAATTCTGTAATAAGTATTTGCTTTTTAATAAACCTTGTCTATGGCCGCTTGAGTGCACGCTTGCGTCCATGGCACTGGTAATGGTAAAATAGAGATGAACGTCATTTTTCGTTCCCCTGCATAAGATATACGCTTCAGGCTATAACGCGAAACAAGGTTGATTGCTAACAAGTTTCTTTTATGTTTCTGAGACAGCGCTAAGACGATGTTGAGTAGATTTCAAGGGATGAAGCAAGCAGGTTGGATGGATCTGATGCTACTTGCTAGTGGTAGAAGTCATGCTGCGGTCGAGGACGCCGCACTGTCAGGAACGGCCGTGTTATAAATTAATTCCCAACTGGCAACTCGAACCGAGGGGGTGGTTATAAAAATGAGCTGAACAGCGGATTTGACACACTTTCCGTTGGGCTCTCGGACGTAACGGTCGTTTTGGTTGTGCTTTAGTAGTTGTGTTAATAATTATTTTGAGTCGATTATTATTTTATTGTTGAAAGTAGACATATAAAGTCATTTTGTAAGGAATAAAACCTTTCTTAGTTGAATTTTAAATCCCTAAGACAAGTATATTTAGAGATTTTCAAAAAATTTTGCAATTTAAAATAATGTTTTTAAAACTGTTGAATTTTTCATTCACTTTGCTATTCACAAATTGATCCGTTTGAAAATTTGAAAATAAATAATCCTAATTGATTATGATATTTGCCACTAGCTGGCGTATAAGTCAAGAAGCGTGTAGTATATATGACATATACTTACAACCAATCAGAATTATTATTTTTAAATGGCGGAAACTACACAGACTATAGTAAGCGTTACTTCCGTCAGAAAAAAAAATCTGAGTTACTCCCTAGTCGCGCCTAAAGAAGTTTTACTTCAATATAGAACTGAAAGGGAAATTGAAGAATGATTAAGTTTAATTTGAGAAGTCTATGATTAACTATCGTATTATTTTGCCAAAATAATTATCTATTCAAGTCATTAACCTTTTTTTGATGTAGGATCAATTACAACTTCGACAAGAGTTAAATTTTAACGTAAGCGTCTACAAAATGTTAGGCTAATTACTGAAGCACTCACCTTATTTTGGAAAGCCAGTTAGTTATATCTACTCTTACTCCTTCACCACCTTGAGAGAAATAACTATTGTTAATACAAACTAAACATGCTTATACTAGTCTTAAACCAAGTATCTCCGTATTTGAAATAATCGCTCTGATTTTTTTTAATCACCAGACTTCATCCAGAACGTAGAAATTACTTTAAAGAAAATCAGACATAAAATAGATCTAATTTTAAACTATCTCCAAGCAAAATTGGATTCATGCAAACTTAGAGATCTATTAAATTTCAAATTTCATGCAAGTAAAAGTCAATTTTAATAAAACCATTTTTTATTCAATGTATAAAAATATCTCGCATTACATTTGTTGTCTTCCCAAGTACCAAAAGTTACTAGAAACTTCCTAATCTATTACAATTTGAATCTACATTCTTGGTCATGCATAAAAAATATTGCCAGAGCTTTCATATATTTCATTTATTACTAGCTGTTCCGCGCGGTGTTGCTCGCGAACAACCATAAACTAGTATTTCTATAGCTAATCTGTATTCTGGTCTATAAGCTATAGCACTGCAAAGTTTAAAATCCGTTGAGTAATTTTGTTTATATTCGTTCAAAATTTCGAGCCTAAAACGATGATTTGTGTTAATTTCACTATTGTTTAAAACACTGTTTTGTCCTGTGGTTTTGTTATTCTAATTTATAATTTTATACTTTTTTGTCCTTTACTCACGCGAAAAGTTATTTCGCGGAAGGGGTTCATAGATCATAGTTTGGATTATAAATCAGTATCACGTACCATTTTTTTCCTTCCAAGGTCAAACCCTACGCGTAATCTTTATTACATTTTGAACCAGAGCACGTTTGTGCGTGATTTACAGTTCAAAAACAGTTTTATCTTTCTCAACGTGTTTTGATGGACTAAATACTTTGAAGTATAAGCGTTAGTTACATTTAACGGCAATTGAAAAAGCTACAAAGCTAATATACCTGACTCAGATTGCACGACCTATTTTTCTTTTGTGATAGGTAATATTTCTTTCTTTTTTTATAATTTTTTAATATTTAAATAAAATTAATTAGGCATAAGATTTAGTACAATCAATACATAACAAATTCGTTCTACGCTGAAAATTTACCAACTTTATGATCCTAATATCACCTCCTACACCCAGTTACCCTTCACTTACCTGATCTTAATAGGCTGTCTCAACGATATCTCAGATCCCGAAGACGAAGGTGATCTCGTAGCGAGCAGGCGGGGCGGGCGCGGGGTGCGGGGCGAGTGGGGGGAGTGCGGGGAGTGCGGGGAGCGGGGGGAGTGCGGGGAGCGCCCGCCCAGCGCGAATTCCAGGCGATAGTTGTCGGAGCGCGGGCTGCCGCTGAACGAGCCTTCTACACCTGGAATATTATGTTTATGAATATGTAATATAAGGAAAAGTTTGTTATGAAGCTTTATATAGGGAAAATAAGCGTATTATGAAGATAATAATGTTATTTTCTATGTTTATCCTTTATCACTACCTAGTATAAAACAAAGTCGCTTTCTCTGTCCCTATGTCCCTATGTATGCTTAAATCTTTAAAACTACGCAACGGATTTTGATGCGGTTTTTTTAGATAGAGTGATTCAAGAGGAAGGTTTTAGTATATAATTTATTATGTTTTAGACAAAGCGGGCGAAGCCGCGGCCGGAAAGCTAGTGAATAATAACTTTCGGATCGTGTCCTTCCAGATCTCTAGCAATACCTAATCTATAAAATTTACCACGTTCGTGAAATCTGGTAACTTCCTTTTCAGTAAAACTCTAAAAAGATTAATGAGAAACTATTTAAGGCATTTATAAAACCTATTTGCCCTCCGTCTCGATATGTAGAAATAGAAATAGAAAGCGTTTTATTTGCCACCATGTAAAAAATATAAATCTTAATAATCTAACCCAGTCCACAGAACAGAAAAAAAAGATAGCCATATGTGGTAAAGAGTTCCTATTAACATTTAAGGATAAATCAAAGACAATTCATTTTTCATTGGCATTTATAAACCTATCCTTCTTTATCGTTTGTTACCTACATTGTACATAGTGGAAACTCCGGATATACAAAGGGGTTAGCATAAAATGTATGTTACTGTGGCAAGGTTAAATTATTTTAATGCATCGCTACTGTTGACTCACGTAGGCGTGGTGGATAATTGCCAGCTATCGGCGATTAGAAAGCACTCAGTGAATATTTAAATGATATATCGGTTTGTAGTTTGTAAGTGTTTTAAAACGTTAATAGCTTTTTATTTGGTCAAGTGTTTGGAAATATTCTTTGACTCTTTATTTATAAAAAGGGATTAATTGGAGGAGTTAGGTATGGTAATATGGCATAAAAAATATGTTAAGTTTGAAAGGATTGGTAAACCGTAAACTGTCCTTCCTTATTAATTGATTAGTAAAAAAACTAACTTCAACACGTTGATATTTAAAAGATGTACGTCCAATTCAAATAGTCTTATATGGCATTACTGTTACATAAAGTCACTAGTTGCCCTCGAGACAAGGAAAATATAAATTATGTTTTATAATTGATCATCCACATTTACAAATAATAAGTTTATAATCAAATCACGTAATCAGTAAGCAATATGGGCTGGCGGCCTCGACATCGCTTCATGTGGGACATACATTTCATTTGCATTCATTGACCCTTTTTGCAAGTATTTAGTATGTTAAGAGATAATTTTAATTTATGCAAACGCTGCCTGGTAAAAAAGAATTTAATGCAGTTACTATTTTTTCCTTTTCTTTTTTTAAATTTTAATCCGATGTAAAGAAATGAGGGGGATATCAATTCGTATTTTTTTGGCTTTGTTACCTCAGAACTTTCGATTGGAAGAACAGATTTTCATGATTTTTAAGTTGTGTTTATTTGAAAGTTGGTTTTTCTTACTTTTCAGCGTTTTAGTTTTTTGTTCATTTTTGAAGTGAAAACTTCTTTAGCGGCGTTGGGTATAAAATCTTAAACTCGCGTCAGGACACGTGGCCTGATCGAAAAAGCGTAAGACGGATTTTTTTTTTTAAGCCCTTATATTCCATGCGTAAGACGGATACCATTCCAAAATATCAAACATGCTGAACGTTAATAATCAAGTTTTCACTTCTGCCGGCACTCCCGGAGTGCAACCCGTCTTTTTTTATTTTAATTTTATGTGAAGAAGTAATTTATAAGTTTTTACATAGATACCTAGTTGTATGTTTTGTGAATTACTTGTGAAACCTTAAATTTATGCATTTGTTTGAATCAAACAAAATGGAGTGACTAATTTTACCGCGTTTTTATGGACCCTTTTCACAATGGGCAGCGTTGGGCGATTGGAAGCAATCACGATAGTGTAAAGGACCTAAATTGTGCATAAATATCTACGACCGGCC
>CAJQZM010041388.1:0-24392 GCA_907164665.1 Colias nastes | reverse complement strand
CGGCTGCTGCATCGGTGAACGAAGGCGCGCCCCTGACCGCCGAAGTGACGTCGGAACCCGTCGAGGCGCCCAAGCCGCGTCGTGGCCGCACGCCGCGCAAAGCAGCTGCCGTAGCCGAAAACGTGGTTGAGGCCCCCGTGGCGACCGAGGTCAAGGCACCGACAAAGGCCAAGAGCCGTCGCGCCAAGTCCAAGGCCGAGGACACCGCGCCTGTGGTTCAGCCCATCAATGTCGATGAGGTTGCCCCAGCCAAGCCGCGTACGGGCTGGTGGAAGCGCTAAGCGCTTCTGACCTTTGACAGGAACCGGAAACGGGGCGGTCCATACCGCCCCGTTTTTGTTATGGGGATACCGCATCATCCGTCAGACAACGGTGGTCAACGAAGCTCAGCAGCGGCGCGTTGATAATGCGCTCAATCGCACAGCTCCGCATCGTCTCGCAAAATCGATCAGTCTGCCAAAACGCTGGGTATGACCTGGCTTCTTCCTTTTGAGGCCGTACAGCCGGACGTAGCCGATGCCGTATCGTCCTTCGTGTCGAGCCATCCTGCTTCGCGCAGTCGAGCGACCTGTGCACGGGCGACCGGCACGACAATCCCATTCGTCAGATGCAGACGCAGCGCACGCGGCGTGCCTTCCCAGCGTTTAAGCGCCCGGCGCGCGACCCGCCATGAACGATGCACCTGCAGACCGTCGCATGACGACTGCCGTGCCATGGCATCGCGTAACGTGCCATGAACGAGGATCGAGCCGCCCTGCCGATGGCAGCGTATATAATGGTCCTCCATCTGCAGCGCGAGAATACTGTCGGGCCGCGGATGAGGCGACAACAACGCCTCGGCAAGAGCATTCGACGACTGACCGGGGGCTTGTGTCTCCCGTGATAGCGGGAGCAATGCCGGCGCAGACTGGCGCTCCCGGTGGCGAAGCCACAACACCGTCAGCATGACAGCCGGAAGCGCGATGAGAAGAACCTGAACGTACCACAATCCCCAACCCGGCAGTCTGTCCACCTTTTCGGGCCACATGATTTCCGTCAGTTGACGTGCGACCCAGCTCTGCAGAATTCCAATGAGCGCCGCCATCCCGGCGATGACGCACCAGAACCGGACACCTTGCCCGATCAGCCCTGCCCTGCGCATGAAAATGATCGGCCCTGCGTAGAGGGCAAAGCCCGCCAGACTACACGTGATCCAGTAAAGCGTACGAAACGGCAGGCCTCCGTTGAGATAGCTGCCATAGGGCCCAACAAGTCCGAAAAACAGACCGATGCCCGATGCGACAGCGAAGGCACGCAACAGGATGAACCGGGACTGGCCACGGAAATTCCCGGTTTTTCCATCCAGTCTCATGAACGGCTTTCCCATGATCCCGTCCGGCGATCATGACAATCGTTGCGCATCTCCTTGCCCTTTCGCCCATTCGCTCACTGAAGGCTCACCGTGCCGACCGTTCGCCCATTCACGAAAATACGCTGGCGGAACGGGCTATGGCGGGATTTCTGAACGCTTCCCCGTCAGGAGCTCAAGTAACCATGACCTGTCTGTCTCGCATCACCCTGCCCATAATGCTGGCCCTTGTCCTGATTTTTCCTCGCCTTTGTCAGGCAGAAACATCCAGGATCGGATGCCAGCATATCATCACACAGCAAGGGCTCGAACTCGGCATCTGGTATCCGAGCACCGGGGCCGCAACCCATCAGGATCTGGGGCCCTATGCACAGGATTGCGTGGCAAACGGCCCGGTCGTGCACAGCCATGGTGGTCTCGTTGTCATTTCCCATGGGACGGGAGGATCATGGACGAGCCATCTCGATACAGCTGCAGCACTCGCCCAAGCGGGATATATCGTCGTGTCACTGACCGAGCCCGGCGATAACTGGCGCGATATGTCACATGCGACCGACATTACCGGACGCACCCGCGCTTTAAGCGCGGCTCTGGACTATATGCTCGACACATGGCCGCAGGCTGACCGCATAGATCGGCATCGCATAGGGGCATTCGGGTTTTCGGCAGGAGGGCTCACGGTGCTTCTTGCAGCCGGCGCCCAACCCGATCTCAGCCGGATTGGGCCCTGGTGTACCCAGCACCCCAAAAGCTTCACCTGCGCATTGATCGCGAAAGCCCACGCGTCGATCCCCTCGGGTTCTGCGCCCGTAAAGGATAGCCGTATCGCTGCTCTCTCCCTCGCTGCGCCGGCACTCGGCTTTACAATGACCCGATCTGCCCTGCAGGACGTGACGCTGCCCGTCCAGATCTGGCAGGCCGGTGACGACAGGATCTTGCCCTCACCCGGCTCGGTAGAACCGGTGCGCGACAACCTGCCTACGCCGCCGCAGGGTTTCATGGTCGCGCATGCCGATCATTTCGACTTTCTGGCGCCGTGTCGCCCCGAGGCTTCAATGGCGGCGATCTGCACAAGTCATAACGGTTTCGACCGCACGGCCTTTCACACAGGCTTCAATGCCGCACTCGTGGCCTTTTTCGATCGCACCTTGCCCAGGCAGGGTGCTTCAGGCCGATGATAAACCGAGCTCGGCAATATCGACCTTGCGTTCGAGGCATAGCGCGCAAACCTGCGCGACCGCCTCTCAGCGACAGACGCTCGGCGCGCCGGTCGCTGCGATATAGGTGCCTGTCAGGGGATTGAAACAGGCATTCTGCGGGCATGAGCTGCCGGATGCCAGACCGTCGCTGAACACCTGCCCGCCCATGCGGTTCGTCTCACGCTGCACGGCGCCGCAAAGCGGTGTGTTGACGGGCGCAGAGGGATCGTTGGTAAGCTGGGCCTCATTTGCAGGAAGCGGCGTTTCACCCGTCATGCCCGGAGCGAAATCCTGCGGCGGAATACGGGCATGGGCCTGTGCCTGACCCGGCCGAGGCGCTGGAGCCTCGCTGCACGCCGCCAGCGACGACAATGCAAGCAGCCCGATCCATGCTGTCATGACCTGAAAACGCTTCATATTCCGAGATCCCCCTGTTCTTTCCTGTCCGTTCCCAGAGGGTCGAGCCGTCCATGGCGCGTACCATCTGCAAAGCGAAGCGTGATCGCTCCGCCGCGCGGTCGCCCGGAGGCTGACGTCACCGGTTTACCCCGCCCATCCTGCACCAGAGCATAGCCGCGCGCCAAGACGGCCTCGGGCGAAACGGCCTCCAGTCTGCCCACAATACCGGCAAGACGGGCGCGATCGAGGCCAAGACGCGCGGTCAAGGTCTCGGTTCCGAGGCGCGCATGGGCAAATCCGGCACGTTCCCGCTCCATCCTGTACCTTATGCCCGATGCCAAGGTCGCGCTGGCCAGATCGAGACGCGCCTGTTTCTGCCCCATGAAATGCGCAGCAGAAGGCACCCGCCCCTCGAGAGTCATAAGACGCTGCCGCGCCTTGGAAGCGACCATCGGCAGGGCCAGTTCAAGGCGCTGCCCGCGCTCATCGAGCCTGAAACGCGCAGTTTCCAGCAGTCCCGGCAGGTCGGGAAGACGCGCCACCAACTGGTCGAATTTCGCACCGGCAAGCTGCAACTGGCGCGACAGGGCACCGGCAAGGCGTGCACCTCGATGCGCCAGATCGGCAATCAGCTCCGAACGCAGGGGCACGGCCATTTCAGCCGCAGCTGTCGGCGTGGGCGCACGCTGGTCCGACACGAAATCGATCAGGGTCGTGTCGGTCTCGTGTCCGACCGCAGAAATGAGCGGAATGGGACAGGCGGCGACAGCGCGCAGAACCGATTCGTCGTTGAACGCCATCAGATCTTCAAGCGAGCCACCGCCGCGCGCCACGATCAGCAGATCGGGCCGTAATGCAGCCGGCAGGCCAGGGCTGGAAAACCCGTCGATTGCAGCCGCAATCTGGGCGGCAGCCCCCTCGCCCTGCACCGCAACCGGCCAGACGATGACGGGGCGCGGAAATCGGCGCGAAAGGGTGGTGATGATATCGTGCAGCACCGCCCCGCGGCTCGACGTCACGAGTCCGATCAACCGAGGAAGAAACGGCAGAGGCTTCTTGCGCTCGCCATCGAACAGCCCCTCAGCGAGCAGTTTCTGACGCAGCTTCTCGATCTTGGCGAGAAGCGCGCCCTCTCCCGCGAAGCTCATCTGGTCGATCACAAGCTGGTAACTCGACCGGTCGCCATAGGCCGAGACACGCCCGGTCGCGATAACTTCAACCCCGTTTTCCGGCACCATGCCAAGACGCGACACCGATCCGCGCCAGATCACACCCGAAATCTTGCCGCCCTGGTCTTTCAGCGACAGATAGACATGGCCGGATGGATAGCGCTTGAGTTCGGTAATCTCGCCACGAACGCGCACACGGTTGAAACTGCCTTCAAGGGTACGCTTGATCGCCCCCGAAATTTCGCTGACCGAATATTCGGGAACATTCCCGCCTGTGCTCTGATCGTTTTCGCTCATGAGCCCAGTCTATGCTACGGAACGCGGGCTACGACCAGTCAGAACAGGAAGAATGACGATGCGGGTGTTACTTGTCGGATCAGGCGGACGCGAACATGCTCTTGCGGCCTGCCTTTCACGCTCTCCCGAGCTGGAAGCCCTGTTCATCGCCCCCGGCAATCCAGGCATGGCCGAACTGGGCACGCTCGTGCCGCTCGCTGCTGACGATGTCACAACTCTTGTGCGCTTTGCAAAAGAGCAGAAAATCGATCTCGTCGTGCCGGGGCCCGAAGCCCCTCTCGTCGCCGGGCTGGCCGATCTCTGCGCCGAGGCCGGCATTGCCTGTGCAGGACCGAGCCAGGCTGCCAGCGCCCTCGAGGGGAGCAAGAGCTTCACCAAGGATGTTGCCGACGCGGCGGGTATTCCCACCGCACGCTGGGAACGTTTCGAGGAAGCCGAACCAGCGCTCGCTTTCGTACGTCGACGCGGCGCACCGATCGTCATCAAAGCTGACGGTCTGGCAGCCGGCAAAGGCGTGATCGTGGCCCAGACGCTGGAAGAAGCCGAAGCCGCCATTATCGACATTCTGACCGATCGCAGCTTCGGCGCCGCCGGAGCGAGCATCGTGATCGAGGAATGCCTCGTCGGTGAGGAAGTCTCGCTTTTCGCATTCTGCTCGGATGACGAGGCCGTACTGATCGGAGCGGCCCGCGACCACAAGCGCATCGGCGAAGGCGATACGGGTCCGAATACAGGCGGTATGGGTGCAATCTCCCCTCCCCCTCGCTTCGACCGGGCAGCGCAGGAGAAAGCGCTCGATATCATGGTGCGCCCCATGCTGGCCGAAATGGTCCGACGGGGCACGCCGTTCAGAGGCATTATTTTTGCAGGACTGATGCTCACCGCAGAAGGCCCGAAGCTGATCGAATATAACGTGCGCTTCGGCGATCCCGAGGCGCAGGCCCTGCTGATCCGTCTGGATTCCGATCTGCTGCCCGTACTCAAGGCGCTTGCTGAAGGCCGCCTCGACGATGCCGCCATACGCTTTACCGACGATGCGTCGATCTCGGTCGTTCTGGCGGCACGCGGTTATCCCTGCACGCCGGTCAAGGGCGGAGCGATACGCGGCATCGAGCGGGCAGATGCAGTCCCCGGTGTGCAGGTATTTCAGGCTGGCACCGCCATGCAGGATGGAAAACTCGTTGCATCTGGCGGCCGTGTGCTGACCGTATGCGCGACAGGCGCCACGCCTGAAGAAGCACGTGCACGCGCCTATCAGGGTGTCGCAGCCATCGACTGGGACGACGGAATCTACCGACGCGATATCGGGGTCTGACTGAACCTGTCGGGGCTAGAGCCTGCGCACTTTCTGACGGCGGAGCGGGCATGAAGCCTGTTCCGCTGACGGAGAGAAAAAGACACGCCATCCAGCGCCGATCGACGATAGTACCCCACCCGTTCAGCAGAAACAGAACACAGCAAAACAGGCCCGTGCACTGAAGAGACCGGGATTTTACCCGTCTTCAATCGCCTGCAACGCAAGAAATTCAATTAATGCAATTATTGTATCTTCTATTGTATCTGTCGCAGAAATTCCGTTTTTTACGACACGGCGCGACTTGGACAACAAGACACTGCGAATGCGATAGGGGTTTTACGGTCTCCGCGGCCTGCTCTCCGCTTTCAGCCATTTCCGCAAACGCCTGCGCGCATTGGCGTAAGGCGATGCCGTGTTGAACTGAATCATACGCCCCATCGTCCATTTCTCATACCAGGGGCGGCCATACAGTTCGTCGTTGCTGCGCTCTTCGATCAACGACACAATTCTCGTCTTCGCATCTGCGAGGCGCTCGGTGAGCTGGGGATAAGGGATATCCTCGCAATCGCGATAGAACTTTCGCGCGAGACGACCCAACTCGTTCCACCTGAAGCCTGTTTCAGGAAATTCGATCGGCAAGCCGGTCGCGTCTCGTTCCAGCCATTTGAGGACCAACTCGTTCCACCCGATCAGATAGGCGACGAGATTGCCAACGCTCATCCGCGTCCCTTTCGCGTGGCCGTCCAGACTGGTGTCATCGACCGCCGATAGCGGCACTTCACGCAGGTCCTCGAAGAGCTTTTCGAAATTAGACTCTATCGCTTTGAGCAATTCGTCCTTGTTCGTCGGAACAGCCATACTCCCCCCCCCCCCCTCTCGCGAAAATCCTGCAACCTGCGACAGCGGGTTTCGGGAATGACACCACAAAACATGCGCGCTTCCGCTTCCAACCCGAAGCGAACAATCCCGTACCGATCACTGGTGAATTGCCCGTGCGGCTGAACGCTCCTTGAATACGCGGTGCGAACACTCGGTTTGCAGATCTTCATATGCGCTGGACCTCGATACCGTAATAGATCAGCGGGGCGTCTCCTCCTCAATTCAACAAGGCGAAGAATGCCGCAGACGTGACGCGGCGCAGACCAAGCCCAATCATTAATGCCGTCATGACAGCGAAACTGCCCCATGCAACGCTGCGATGATCGTTGTGGCGAAACGTCTCCCGTGACCGAGCGCACAGATGGGCAGTGGAAGAACGGTCGGACCGCGAATGGCCGACGAGACGAACGGAGCGGCATCGAAATCCATTTAGCGCTCTATGGACATATCATCGGATCGTGCATGTCGCTTGGATCGAACGATTCATGGGAATGACGGTAAGGGAGAGGGTAAAGTATGAAATTCCCGATATCCCCTACATCCTGATACTCTGTGCGTAGAGCCTTGAAAGCGGGATAAACTCATGGACATGCCAACGATGACGGACGTTCTGCCAGATACGGTGATACCGGGTGTCGTCGTCAGCATGATGACCATAATCATGATCGCGGCAGCCTTGTTCGGGCTGCTTGTTTACATGGCCCCCGCTCTTGTCGCCCTCGGTCGCCATCACCGTGACCGATGGCTCATTCTGCTTCTTACCGTACTGACCGGATGGACATTCATAGGCTGGCTCGCCCTGTTCATCTGGGCCATCTGGCCTGCGGAAGAACACGCACCACCCATTGGGCCTTACCGACCCTTCGCGCCACAGGCAGCCTTTTCGGACGCAAATCCATCTTCGCATGCGCTCTCCCCCGAGGCGCATCTTGCGGCGGTCGATAAGCTCGAGCGTCTTCATGAGCAAGGTATTATGACCCGCGAGGAAATGCGCGCCCATATGAATGCGCTTATCGCCCCGACACCCCGATCTTTCTGACATGTCCGGCTTTGCTTCGCGCACGCCCGGGAGGAAGGCGGAAAACTGAGGCATTTTATCACTCCCGTCCGCAATAAAGCGCAAAAGCGACACGATGGCGCCATGATGCATGAGCACAGTCGAAACCCTGTCCGATGCAAAGCCTCACCATTTCATGACCGATCCAGATCAGGATGTCCCTTCCGGGCGTTCTCCCCATTCACGTAATGCAGGTATAGACTGCCTGCGCGGCACTGCCATCATCCTCGTGGTTATTCATCACCTCGCCCTGCGTTTTCCTCTGACAGAAACCAGTCTCGTCGGTCTCTTCCCCTATCCGGTTCTGAAAATGCTCAACTGGGGCGGTATCAAGGGGGTCACGATGTTTTTCGTCATCTCCGGCTTTCTGATTACCGATCATACGATCAGACGGTACCAGCAACCTTCAGCTCTCGATCTACGCGCTTTTTCAGGCCGACGGGCCGCACGCATTCTGCCCTGTCTTCTGGCCCTGATCCTCATCGCCTGCACGCTCGGCCTGCTTCACGTCCCGACCTTCAGACCCGAAAATCCCGGTCAAAGTCTGGCTGGTGCGGCATTTTCCGCCCTGTTCATGCATCTCAACGTCTATGAGGGCCAGACAGGCTACCTGCCTGCTTACTGGGACGTGCTCTGGTCTCTCTCGGTGGAAGAACTTTTCTACCTCGGCTTTCCCCTGATCTGCTTGAGTCTGGGGCGCACGCGACTCTCCCTGGCAATCTGTGCCGGACTTTTGGCCCTCGCAGCCCCCGTTTTTGAATGGCAGCTGCAGAATGCTTCCGAGATATGGCAGGAAAAAGCCTACGGGCCGGGTATGAGCGCCATCGCCACGGGCGTTGTTGCGGCCCTTTTGATGGCCCGCCACGCCCCGGGCTCAAGGTTCGTTGCCCTTGTCGGACTGACCGGCCTGGGCGGAATGGCGCTTTACCTGCTTCAGGGACGACTATGCTGGTCTCTCTTTGGCCTTGCGACACCGCTGTTTTTCAACGTCACGATCGCGCTCTCTGTCTGGGCTTTCGCACAGGGCTGGGCTGCGTCATATACCGCAGGGCATACGCACTGGCTGCGCGCGTGGGGACGGGGCAGCTACGAGATCTATCTCAGTCACATGTTCATCGTCATGCCAGCCGTCGCCCTTCTACGGACCACTGGGCTGCGTATCGCCTGGGCATGGCTCGTCTACCCGCCGGTTCTTCTGGCCGTTTTCTTCCTCGGTCGAACAATCCAGCAGCGTTTTTCAGCACCCCTCGATAAACGGCTGTGCGGATGGCTGTGCCGTTCACAGAAGAATAGCCGATCCGCTCAAACGGCACCCTGACGCGACACCGCAACACGGCACCCCGACACGATACACAACACGATACTGGCACCACGCGACCTGTCGGAGACCGTGGGCGTACCTACTGCACCCAGACCTGCGACAGGAGCATGTGGTTCAGCAGAGAGTAGTGATAATTGCCCAGTCGTTTCGAAACGAAATCGACATAGCGCATCTGGATAAGCGGAATGACGGCGCTTTGGTCCATGGCCATCATTCCGGCCTGCTTCCAGAGTTCCTGCGTTCGGCCTGCATCGAGAGAATGCTCTGCCTGAACCATGAGCGTCTGGAGGGCCGGGTGACAGAACCCGCTTGCATTGGTCGATCCGTCAGAATGGGGTCGGGCGTTATCGCATCCCAAAAGCGCGTCGAGAAAGGTCGAAGGCGATGGATAATCCGCATACCAGTAGGACAGACTGATCTGCACATGGTTGTCCGAATTGCGGGCATAACCTTCGGCGGTAGCAGGCGTCATGGGGCGCACGCTGGCTTCGAAACCCAATGACTGAAGCATGTTGCGCAGATACACGCCCATGGCGAGGCCTATCGCCTGATTGGGCACAACCAGCGTGACACGCTGCCCCATGTGACCGCTCTGGCGTATCAGCGCCCGCGCCCTGTCGAGATCGGGCCCCTGCCATTGTCCGGTGTCGGAGGTTTTTCCAAAGCGACAGGGAATATCGGCCCCTTCAATGCCGTGCGGGACGATCTGGCAGAGCGGCTCGGCAATGGCCGAGCCACCGTAGAGAATGGCCATCGCATGCCGATCGACCGCGTGGTTGATTGCCTGCCTGACCTCAAGGGAGTCGAACGGCGGCTCATGCACATTCAGGGCCAGGTAGTAGAGCCCGAGCAGCGGTTGGAGATGAACCTGATCGGTATATTGGCTGCCAAGCTCGCCCAGCCTGTCCTGCGGCTTGGCATCGAGCATGGAGTCATAGTGCCCCTGCTCGACCGCAGTCACTTCGGCTTCGTCAGACAGGCCGAAATCGTAGATGATACGATCGACATAGCCTTCGCTCTGCGCATCCGGATTCCACACGCGAAACCATGGATTACGACCGATTTCCATACGGTGAGACGGGTCGTACTGCGTAATGCGATAGGGCCCGGTACCGGGCAATGGGGTCAGGGCGGATTCCGTTACCGGGGCATCTTTCGGCAGAATCACGGCATGAGGAAACGCGAGTTTTTGCAGGAATTCACCATCAGGTGCTTCAAGTCTGATCGTGATGCGCCTTGCCGCCGGGTCGGTCGTTACGCCTTCCAGACGGCAATGGGTGGGGTCGGTGAGGCAGGCCTTAGCGCCGACGATATTGCCGTAAAACGACAATGCGGTGGGACTGCCCACGCGATAGATGCGCCTGAGCGAGGCCGCGACATCCTCGACCGTGACTGGCGCTCCGTTCGAGAAACGCACGCCCTCGCGCAGCCGGAACACCCAGACAAGACCGTCAGGGCTCACCTCCGGCAGGCTTTCCGCAAGATCGGGCACGACTTCGAGCCCGGCTGCGCCATCGGCCTGACGATAGGTTACGAGCCCGTCGTACATATTCACGAAAAGCTGGATATATTCGCTGGTGTAGTTGATCTGAGGGTCCAGCGTGCCCCCCCGGGGCATCAGCCGTCAGGTGTAGCGTGCCCCCGCGATGCGGACTGCCCTGCGTCACGCCCTGCGCCCGTATCTGGCTTTGCCCCCTGTGACCCGAGATCCCGTCACCCGGCATCGTCTCCGGCGCGGCATGCGTGCAAACGGGGAAAGCCAGCAGATACAAGGCAAGAGCGGCACCATGCAGCGTGCTTGGAAATGCGGGCACAGGCAAAAGCCGCATACGCGGCGGCTGACGTCCGTTCAAGCCGCCGCCCCCATGTTCAGCCGCGATGGGCGAGCTGATGGATGCGCGTCACCAGCGCCTCGGTTCCTGCTGTTGCATCGACCGTGCCTGCATAGCGCCCCTGCGGGTCCATGATCACGATGCGCGGTGCCGGGAGATGATAGGACGTGCCGTCATCTGCATGTACCAGCTCGTTGGGGGCATGAAATTCCTTGGCAACGCGTTCGATCATGTTGGGTGACCCGGTAAGCGGGACGACATGATCGCCCAGAGGCAGGGCATATTTCTTGAGATCGTCCGATTCATCGTGCAGCGGGTCCAGCGTGATGGCCAGAGGCGCAACCCTGATCCCTTCACGCGCCAGAGCGATTTTTGTGTCGCTCATGGTTTTCAGCACAGGGCCGCAAAGTCCCTTGGGGCAATGCGTGTCGAAAAACCAGACCAGCACCCAGTTACCCTTGAAGTCGCCCTCTGTGACATTGCCTTCACCGAGCGCGACGAGACGATAGCTTCCCCCGATTTCATTTCCCTGCGTCGAGACCATGCTGCCGAATTTTTCCGACAGGCGATAGGCGCTCCAGCTGAGTGCCAGGGCAAGGACAAGCACGACGATCGCGATACGCGGGGCTGTCCAGGTTTTGCGGGGGGTACGGTTCTTGTTCATTGCTTAATGTGCTTCCGCCCAATTCATGCCAATGCCTGTTTCGACCACCAGTGGCACACTGAGCGTGGCGGCCTGTTCCATTTCGGTGCGCACGAACGCCGCCAGAGCCTCGGCCTGATCGGCTCTGACCTCGAACAGCAATTCGTCATGCACCTGCAACAGCATTCTGGCGTCCAGCCCGCTCTGTGGCAAGCGCCGCCCCAGACGAACCATGGCACGCTTGATGATATCGGCAGCGCCACCCTGCAACGGTGCATTGATTGCCTGACGTTCGGCATAGCCGCGTCGCGCTCCGTTCTTTTCGTTGATACCCGGCACATAGCAGCGACGTCCGAGCGGGGTCGTGACATAGCCATCGCGCTTGGCGTCATCCTTTGTGCGATCCATGTAATCGCGAATACCGGGATAACGGGCGAAATAGGCATCGATATAGCGCCGTGCCTCACCGGCTGGGATGCCAAGCTGGCGCGCCAGCCCGAAAGCCGAAATGCCATAGATGATACCGAAATTGATCGCCTTGGCGCGACGACGGGTCAGCGGATCCATACCTTCGAGCGGCAGATTGAACACTTCTGCCGCCGTGCGTGCGTGAATATCCTGCCCCAGCCTGAATGCCTCCTTCAGCGGCCCGATATCGGCCACTTCTGCCAGAAGACGCAGTTCGATCTGGGAGTAATCGGCCGAGACCAGCATATAGCCTTCTTCGGCAATAAAGGCGCGACGGATACGACCGCCCTCTTCGGTGCGGATCGGAATGTTCTGCAGGTTGGGATCGTTGGAGGACAGACGCCCCGTCGTGGTGATGGCCATCTGGAACGAGGTATGCACACGATGGGTTTTCGGATCCATCTGCTGCACCAGCGCATCGGCGTAGGTCGATTTCAGCTTGGCCAGCTGACGCCAGGCCAGAATGCGCGCCGGCAGTTCATGTCCGGCATCGGCGAGCTCCTGAAGCACCGATGAATCTGTTCCCCATGCGCCAGCCTTCGTACGTTTGCCGCCGGGCAGGTTCATCTCATCGAACAGGATTTCGCCGAGCTGCTTTGGCGAGCCCAGATTGAAACCACGCCCGGCCAAAGCATGAATCTCGATCTCCATCTCGGCCATGCGCGAGCCGAAATCGGCAGACATGCGACGCAGTTCGGCCGCGTCGAGCTTGACCCCTGCCTGTTCCATATCCTTGAGAATGGCGACCAGCGGTCGCTCCATCTCTTCATACAGCGCAAGTGCGTGACGCGTACGCAGAGAGGGTTTGAGAATGTGCCACAGGCGCAAAGTGACGTCGGCATCTTCGGCTGCGTATTCGGTGGCACGCGCGATGGGCACCTGAGCGAATGGAACGCGATTGCGCCCCGTGCCTGTCACGGAGTCATAGGAAATCGGCTCATGGCCCAGATGCAGGCGGGACAGCTCATCCATGCCCTGACCGTGCTCGCCGGCCGATTGCGCATACGAAATCAGCATGGTGTCGTCGATGGGTGCAATCCGGTCGATGCCCGCATGAGACAGCACCAGAAGATCGTATTTGGCGTTCTGGAAAATCTTGAGAACCGAGTCATCGGCAAGAATGGGGCGCAGTGCCTCAAGCACGACGGCAACCTCAAGTTGCCCTCCTGCCGGGTGCTCCAGCGTGCCCTCATGGCGCAGGGGCACATAGGCCGCCTGGCCGGGCGCTACCGCCAGTGACAGACCGATCAGCGTTGCCTGACGGGCATTGAGCGAGTCCGTTTCTGTATCGAAGGCAAAACAGCCGGCCTTGCGCGCCCGTTCGATCCACTCATTCAGCGTTTCGAGAGACTGGATTGTCTCATATGGCCCATAGGGCCTGTCGCTTCCGCTCTCGATATCGCCGGTTTCTTCAGTGCCCGTTTTCTCAGCACCCGTCCTGAGCTCGCCGGCGTTGCGCTTGCCTGCCAACGCGCCCAGCCCCATGCGCTGGATGACCGAGTGAAACCCCATTTTCTCCAGAAAATCACGCAGCACCGGCGCATCGGGCTCCCGGCATCCCAGAGCTTCGACAGGTTCGGGCAGCGGCACATCGCGGGCAAGTGTCACCAGCTTGAGCGAGATACGCGCTGCCTCGGCATGATCGATCAGCGATTGCTGGCGCTTGGATTTCTTCATGTCAGGCGCTGCCGCCAGAATGGCTTCCAGCGTACCGAATTCCTGCACGAGCTGGGCCGCGCCTTTCGGGCCGATGCCCGGCACGCCCGGCACGTTATCGGTCGGGTCTCCCATCAGCGCCTGCACGTCGATCACGCGATCGGGCGGCACGCCGAACTTGGCTTCGACCTCTGCCAGCTTGATCGGTTTCTGCTTGATCGGGTCGAGAAGCGCCACGCGATCGCTCACAAGCTGCATCAGATCCTTGTCCGATGAGACGATCGTGCACTTGCCCCCTTCCTTCTCGATGATCTCGGCATAGGAGGCGATGATGTCATCGGCCTCAAAACCCGCCAGCTCGATCATGGGAACGTTGAATGCCCGCGTCGCATCGCGAATGAGCGGAAACTGTGGTCGCAGATCCTCGGGCGCCTCGGGGCGGTGTGCCTTGTACTGCGGATAGATTTCGTTGCGAAAAGTCTGGCGCCCGGCATCGAACACAACGGCCAGATGGGTGCCAACGTGATCGCGCAACAGGCGTTGCAGCATATTGGTAAAGCCGAACACCGCGTTGACCGGCACGCCTTCGGGGCTGCTCATGGGGGGCAAGGCATGAAAGGCGCGGAAAATGAAGCCCGAGCCATCGACGAGAACGAGATGGGTCTTGGTGCTCATGCTGCAACCCTGGGGAATGAGAACTTCAAGCTGCGCATCTCCTATTTCGGGCGACCCGCTATGGACCGTCCCGGCGGGGCATATATGCGCCCCTACTGGCCAGCGCGCCCCAGGGACGCAATACTCCCGCAATGATACGAGAGTTCCGCCTGCATTCAAACTGTCACCCGGCAAACGATCGCCTGCAAAACGCTCGCCCGCGGGAAGGTGACCGGAAAAACCGCAGCCGGGCAAACCCTCATTCCGGACCGGGGATACGCAGCCGCCTGTTTTACCTTGAAGGGGTCTTTCCGAAAACACCGCCTTTCAACACGGCGCGAAAGCGCGATGGCATGACGATGGGCGCAATGCGTCTTGCTGGTCTGGTCCTTTTCGCGCTGAACCTCGTGGCCTGCGCCACGCCTCCTGCACGCCGTGCGCCGCAGCCACGCGGGCAGGAAGCGGCCCTCATACCCGCAACGCTTCACATGACACTCTCCGACGGTGCGATCGCTCCCATGCGACGATGGCCTGCGAAAGGGCAGACGCGTGCCATCGTTCTGGCACTGCATGGCTTTGGAGACAGCCGCGATGCGTGGGAGTTTCCGGCGCCGCAACTGCGTGACGCCGGGATTGAAGTCATCGCGCCCGATGCAAGAGGTTTCGGTGAGACAGCGAGCCGCGGACAATGGAGCAGCACCGACCGTCTGGTGCGTGATGCCCGCGAGGAGGCGCAGTTCGTTCATGCGCACCATCCGGATCTTCCTCTTTATGTCATGGGAGAGAGCATGGGCGGGGCTGTCGCCACGCTTTTGGCGTCTGACCCGCAGGACGACCCCATACGCGGCGTCATTCTCGTCTCACCGGCCATATGGCGTTTCGACCCGCTCTCACGCCTCATACTGAACGGGCTCGACACACTCGCACCCGATTGGTTGTTCACTGGTGCGCATGTCCCGGGTGAGCACATAGCGACGAACAATCTTGCCGCGCTGAGACGCCTTTATTTCGACCCCCTCACCCTGCACGGCTATCGACTGGATACATTACGCGGGCTGGTCGATCTCATGGCTGCAGCGTCCGCCGCAGCGGCGCGCGTGCACAAGCCGATGCTTGTTCTGTACGGCGATCGGGATCAGATGATCCCCGCGGCCCCCATGGCGCTGTTCTGGCATCGACTGCCGTCCAGCGTACGCAAGGACCTGATTACCGGCGGGCATCATCTACTGCTGCGTGACCGCAACGGACGCAATGCAACGGACGACATTGCCTCATGGATCCTGCATCCTGACAGCCTTCTGCCATCCGGGGGCGACGTGGCAGCAGCCGTCTGGATGGCTGGCGATCCGGGCCATGACACCCCCTGATCACGCCCCGGTCGGAAGCACACCTCCAGCTCAACAGGGCTACCTCGCCTCCTATAGCCTGTCAGCCGCTGTCATCGCGCCACAGGAGAAGGATCGGCCCGTAAATTGGGACTGGCGCGCTTTTGCAAATCTGGCTATGAAGCGATCCAGCGGGACCCGTAGCTCAGCTGGATAGAGCGTCGCCCTCCGAAGGCGAAGGTCGAAGGTTCGAATCCTTTCGGGTCCGCCATTTACTCCCCTTTGAAAACCGCCTTTGCCTGCGTGTGCTTCCGCACCGATAGAATACGCTCGGTCAATCGTGCAACACGACACCGTCAACCAATGAAAAGCGTCTTATCCGTAGGTAATCCCCTGTCGGATTGTGCCGGCCTGCTGACCTGAATAGCGGCATGAATGCCGCAAGCTGCACGTCCATCGATGTCCATGGTGCATACAGTCGGTCTGGTTATCGGCCCATCTCAGGGGCGATCCGTATAGGCCGGAATAGCCGCAACACACCCTTCGATATATTCCTGACCGGCCTCTTCGCAGCAGCGAACTGCCTCACGCTCGCCTTTTATGGTTCATAATTGCGCCACAATATCGGTTCGAATCCGAAATACAACACACCATAGTGACAGATTATTTCCGGATCTATGACAATATAACATTTCATGTCATACAATTATCGTTAAAAATCCATAGGGAGCATTTTGGTCCTATAACGACGTATTTATATAGAAATGTGTATTTCTATATCAGAAATATAACTTTCAATATTGTTATCATAAATTCATTGCCTGAGTTTCCTGTTTGGTGACTTATTGTCTGCAAAAGGCAAACAAGGATTCGTAGATATGGCGACCGATTACACCATCACCTCGACGAAACGCTGGGTCGATTGCACCACGGCTGTTGGCGAAGTCAAAAATGTCACCATCAATGACAAAGCCAATGGTGTGATCTGCGCGGATACCTATCCTGCTGCGGCTAATGATCCGCTTTACGTGCGCGGAACACTCAATGTGACTGTCGGAACTGGGCTGTCGTATTTCGGCAATGGCGCAAACGGCAATCTGTGCATGCCGACAATCTATCCGTCCGGCGTTGTCTCCATCAAAGGGACAGGTTCCTACGCCGTTGCGGATTACATGAGAATTCCCAATGATATCAACAATCAGGGCGTACTCAGCTTTCAGGATATCGGGCTTTTCGCAGCCGCGACCAACGACCTGACCGGCGGAGGCACACTCAATCTCACGAATGTCCGTATCGTCAATAATATCAAAGGATACTGGACATTCGGGAATATATCGAACCAAACGATAAATCTGAATAACTCTGATATAAATATCTATGGAACATATAGTAATGTTACAATAAATCTCAGCTCAACAGGCAGAAATTATATTGGAATACCAAAAACAACTAGCGCCGTTAACATGAAAATACGCGGACTCGGCGCAAATTCCCAAATTGACATCCAGGACATCAGCCTCGAAGGGTATTCCTACGATCCTGAAACAGGAATACTTCGAATTAGTGACACGAACATGACTAAGATTGTTTATATCGATATTGGTCTGGGATATGATCAGGCAGGTTTCACAACAATCTCAGGTCCTTTCGGAGCAACCAGCACCGGTATTTCCTACAAATATGCGGCTCCTTGTTTTCTGGCTGATACATTGATTGAGACGCCTGCCGGTACATGTGCGGTTCAGCATCTGAACACTGGCGACCTAGTCTGTGTCGTCAGAAATGGCCGTCACCATACTGCCTCCGTACAGAAAATTGTTGGTGGTTTCCAAGAAGTAAGGTCAGAACTCCCCGATGATGAAGCTGGCTACGCCGTTTGCATCAAAAAAGGCGCGCTAGGTAAAAACCGACCCAATAAAGACATGTTTATTACAAGCGAGCACTGCCTACACCTTGATGGGAACTTGATTCCCGCACGCATACTCATCAATGGTAAAAGCATTTATTACGATAGAACAAAACACAGGTATGACTACTACCATGTATACCTTGAGAACCATGAAATCATTATTGCAGATGGCGTCGAAACCGAGAGCTATTTGCCAAGACTGCAAGATATGACAATCGATACCACGGATGCACTCCGTCACGCCCAGCGCCTGATCGTTCCTGCGGCTCCGATCAACACGGCACGCCAATTTGTGGAGCCGATTTTTCATCGCATTGCAGAGCGCGCGGGCATTGTGCCGTCACCCCTCGCCCAGCTCGGTCAGTCGGGTCTTTGCCTGCGCCTCGCCGATGGCACGGTCCTTCAGGCAGAGAGCCGCAATAAAGGGCGCTATGTTTTCCGCCTGCCCGCCGATACCCGACGCGTTACGCTCATGAGCGAGGCGGTTCGCCCATGCGATCTCTACGGTCCCTTCGTTGATGACCGGCGTGCACTCGGTGTGCTGGTCGGGCACATTGCACTGGAAAGCAACACGCAGTCCGTTCCTGTCGAAAGCCATCTGCAGGAACGCCCCCTTCAGGGCTGGTATGCCGATCGTGGGGAAGCATGCCGCTGGACCAACGGTCAGGGCACTCTGTCCCTGCCCACCATCGCTGACGGCGTCTCGACCCTGAGCATTGAGGTTCTGAACGAACCGGCGCAACAGGATAACAATGCGGATTCCGGTATTTCGGACGCTGCAGCCTGATCGCCCATTCGAAACCCGACGGCATCGCCTGCGATGCCGTCAATCATTCTGTCTTCGATCGACCATGCTGAGATCGATTACGCCGGGACGCGGGCATGGACATCACATGATGCAGCGCGCCCCCTCCACGGCCGCGCACGTACAAACCGCATCATGTGCGATAGCGTGGGCGATCTGGTTCGGACCGCGCCCTGGCCCGGACTGCTGCTCCGTCGCCTGAAAAAAAGATCAGCGGGAGGTCGCCTTGCTCACGGCGCTCTCGGCCAGACGGGCATCCGTCTCTCCCTCGCCGCCACTCAGCCCGATTGCCCCGATTGCCATACCGTTCACGATGAGCGGAACGCCACCTCCTGCGGGAAGAACGTTAGGCAGGCTTGCGATCATGGTCTTGCCAGCATGAAGAGCATTTTCCATGTCCTCGGTTGGCCGTTGAAACAGGACAGCCGTGCGCGCCTTCAATATTGCCAGATCGATGCTTCCAAGCTGGGTTCCGTCATCTTTCTTGAACGCTACGAGATGACCGCCGGCATCGACTACGGCAACAGCCACTTTTTCACCGCGCTGTTTTGCAAGCATCAGAGCGCGATCGATATAATCTAGAGCTACGGCAAGCTGCATCGGGCGTCTTTCTTTCCATCGTGACAGCCCGGACTATAGGGATAAAAACAGCCTTGTCCGGTCACGCCATCGAGATGATTGTGACGACGCTTTCCCGTACTTCGACCTTTCCCATCATCGTAAACGTTTCCTGTCCTGCGCGAACCGGGAGCGGGCTGTTTGTCGATATGGCCCGGTGGATTAACGCCTTGTCACGTTTAGTGGTGAATAAATCCCATACCCGTCTGCAATGCCGTTCGTGCCAACTCGGTCCATAATCCTCCACCCGGTCGGCCGCTCCCATGAGATGGGGACGCAGCTCGACTTGCCGTAGAGTCGTCCGTAGAGGCAGTGCCACTGGCGGCGCCGTCGTCGATATCGGGCTTTGGGCGTTGTGCGCACCCCGATACGATGAGCATCATACAGACCATAGCCAGCCATGTACGATGTTTCGAGAGGCACGGCACAACCTGGCGGTTCGGGCAAAGCACCCTCTCGACCCCACTCTCAGCAAAGCGTTCATGACGGCCCGGAGGCGCATCTTCTACGTTTCGGTGCGCTGCCCTCACCGCTCCCATCTTCCACCATCAGGCGGTGGCGGAGGTGGGGGGCACCCACGCGGTGGGCGATGATCTGCCCTGCCCTCGTTTCCCGGAGGGGGGCCACGTTTATCGTCACCCTCTGGTGGCGGAGGAGGCGCTCCTCTGCCGGGAGGGCCGCGCCCGTCATCTCCATCCGGCGGTGGAGGCGGGCGTCTGCAACGATGCTCATTCTCTCTGCCCCGGGCGGTTACGGCCTCACTTCCGCCGTAACCGGGCGAGGCCGTATAAACCTGTCCATTATAGACCGTGCTACCGTAGCCTGCGCTGCTTCCTGCGTTGCTCTGGGCACGCGCCACGGCAAGCGGCCAGAAAAACAATACCGAGAACAAGGCAGAACTCAAAAATCGGCGTCGCATGTACTCAGGTCATCCAGCAGGTTCTTTTATGGCAATACCTTCTGACAGTCCTTTTCGCGCTGGACGAGGAACGAATGGAAAGAGACTGTAACAGCCATCTACCGGATTCAACCAAGAGCTCTGACAAGCCGGACGCCGAAAGAGCATGACATGAACATCACGAACGCCTTTTGACTGTCATTCCAGCGTTGTTCCTGTGCTGCATTGTCGCAGCTCCGGATGCAGGATGGGAGGACGTGACACGATGTTGCGTTTTTTAATTGCACCGACAAGCCAATACGGCATGCTGAGCACCTTCATCGGATCATCCGGGATGAATGGAGTGGGACGGAAATGAACACAACATCGCTGCATCCGTGTGTCATCGCCCTTTTAGGCATTTCTTCTTACAGAATTATCGAACCCTTCACCGCACCGGGATATTTCCTCAGTTTCCAGCCCTATCTCGCCGTTCTTATCGGCGCCTTGGGGGGATGGCTCATGAGCACGCTTGTGACTCTCACTGGGCGGTGCCTTAAAAACGCCCGTTGAAACGCGTTGACGGTCATCGAGCAGAAAAACCGCTGACATCTTGCAGCGTTCAGCTTGACCATTTCATCAGCATCAGACCCGACAGAATCAACGCAGCTGCCGCACAGCGTGTCAGGCTAAGCACCTCTCCGAACAGGATAATACCGGCAACAAATGCGCCGATCGCGCCAATTCCTGTCCAGATCATATAGGCAGTACCAAGAGGCAGGACTTTCATGGCCCACCCCAAAAGGCCGACGCTCACAACCATACCGACAAGCGTCACAAGGCTTGGCCAGAATCTGGTAAAACCTGCTGACTGCTTCATGGCAGCCGCCCAGATTATTTCACACAGTCCAGCAAGAAACAGGGCAATCCATGCCATGACGCACCTCCAGAAGCGGGTTCCGCCGGGCCGTCCCGGTCTTGAAGCTCGCATGGAGGCAGGAACGTCGTCTCTGCATGTGGCATGCTAGCCGATCGCGACCACAGTCGCAATGGATGGAGAACTGCTTCCCCCTGTCAGAGCGATCCTGACAGAATGGTTCCGACAGGAAGATTCTGACAGCGAACGTCACCACACAGCCTCAATCGATAAAAACGGCCTGCCCCTTGGAGCAGACCGCTTTCATCGTTCTCCTGTCAAAACCCCGCATGACAAGCCGACGTATTCGACACAGGTCGATCTGTCTCAACCCTTCGCTCAGGGTGCGGAGCGTTCAGGGCGAGCCGCCTTCAGAGCGTCTGGCGGCACATGGTTTTGTCGAGCGTGTAGATTTCGAGGCTATCGATGGTGAAACCCGTTCCATCAGCCGTCAGGCGCAGCCTGTCGAGCGGCTTTTCCGGATAGACGAGCGCCGTAGCAGTTTCGAGATGCTCGTTGGCGTAGAGCTCGAACGCGCATCCGTCGAGGAACAGACGCAGGTCGAGCGTCCGGGCATTCGGATAGAACGCCGTGTTGATCGGTGCAGCAAAACGGCCGGTGAAGAACGGATGATCGAAACCATGCAACTTGCTGCGGTCGAGCCAGATCTGGGTTGAGGGCGCATCGTACCCTACGGAAAGCTTCTCGCCTTCCTCATTGGCAAAGGCCAGTTCGAAGCGATTGATGACCGGACCGGAATGCGACGGATCGGTCTGTCGGTCTTCATCGACGGTCAGACGAATCACGACTTCCACGGCCTTGCCGATGGGCAAAGCAATTTCCCGTCGCGATGCAGCGGCCAGATGACAGGCTGTTTCGCACAGAACCGGATGGCGCAGGGCCTCGACCCCACGCGGGATCTGAACCAGACGGGGATAGCCGTTCGGATCCTGACGGATGGACATGCTGCGCGGCAGAGACATGGCACCGCGCCATTCTCCAGAGGGCAGCTCCTGACAATACTGCCAGTTTCCCATCCAGGCGATATTCACGGCCTCGTCGTCCGGCATATTGCTCCAGACCTGGAGCGCATAGGCATCCTTCGCGAAATCGGTCATGCGCAGAATACCGTCGCAGGGCGTGAATGCCGTACCGTCGAAATCGCCGATGAAATACTGTGTGACACTCCCGCCCATCGGGCTACCGGGATTGATCGAAACGAACAGCACCCAGCGCAGCGCGCCTGATTCATCCCTGATCTGAATCAGGTTCGGACACTCGTAATTGACTGTCGGCAGACCTGCCGGGCCGAAGTGACTGAGATGGGTCCAATGCTTCAGATCGGTCGAGCCATAAAACCCGATGCGATGATGATCCACCTCGGCAACGGCCATGACCCATTTGCGCGTCGGCGCATGATAGACGACCTGCGGATCGCGAAAATTCACCTCACCGATATCGAGCACAGGATTGCGCGCATATTCCTCGAAGCTCTGTCCGTTATTGGTGCTGATCGCCAGATACTGGCTTTGTCGCGTGGGTAGCGAGCGGGTGTACAAGGCGGCGATATTCGTGCCGCAACCATTGGGAAACAGCCCCGAGCTGTTATTGCGGTCGAGCACAGCACAGCCTGAAAAAGCCTGCCCGTCGATCGTATTGGGCACGGCAATCGGCTGATCTTTCCAGCTCAGCAGATCGGTACTGGTCGCGTGCCCCCAACAGATATTGGCCGAATATGCGGCATCGGGGTTATGCTGATAATAAAGATGATATTGCGTCCCATCGAAAACGAGCCCGTTGGGATCGTTCATGAACCCTGTCGGTGGGGTGAAATGAACTGAGGGCCGATACAGCACACTCTTCTTGGAAAGTGCACATTCTTTTTTCCTGTCAGTCATATTTTTCCCGGAAAAATTGAAATTGTTTTTGAAAAAATCGTCCGCTTAGGTGCAGATCGCTTAATTTATTTAGTGGCAAAATGCCAATTTGTCAATCATTCGTTAAGACTACATGCATTGCATGACGAGTTTCCGTGCCAGACAATGCGCACATAACTGGTACAGGCAGCACGATTATCTGCCTCAAACCGGTAACGGCAACGGGCCGTCAGATGCCGAGGACGCATGAAAGAGCGTCGTCAACACCGCACGATTTCACTATCCGTACCCGCCAAGGCTCTTCAACAGCATCGAGCCCTCCCCGCAACACAGACCAGGCCATGGATCGCCCGTCAGTCCATTTTCATTCAAGTCTCTTTGCACAAACCCAGACAAACACGCGACCGGTTCTACCCAATGAATAGCAAGTCGCGGCATTTTCCGATTTCCGACGTCCATTACCGCCAATCTCTTTCTTGCCGATCGGCGTCAGATCGTCGGACAAGGCAGGTCCTCACGGCTCGTCCCTCTCCTCACGAAAAGAGCATGACAAGCAACATACAAACATTGCCAGACCGATCCGGTTAAATACCTTACATATACCCGATACCGACTACCTTCATCTCCATGTTCCACAATAATAGTGATGTAACAGATAAGTCATGATCCTGTAATCACCGGATTTCCAGAACATAGGTGAATACGATTCGCTCCATGCGCTATCAATTTATTTCTTAATGTGTCGCCTGAATGACACACAGCCGCGAGCCTCCGTGTCTATAAGAGCCGACCGGAAAAAGCAGTTCTCCAATAACAAACAAGTTCGGCAAATAACTGCAAATCCATGCAGCAAGCCAACCATATCTAATTGCGGATCTTGTTTCCAATATTGAAGGAAGAGGATAATGGGTGACGCTACTCTCAACTTTTGGAACCAGTCGGCCAATGGATCCACGCCGTGGGGCGCGACCTACACCATTACTGTCGGGTCGAATTTCCTCGGCGGACAGATCAATGCTGGTGGCCTTTTCCCCAACACCGGATTTAGTATCCAAGGAACCCTTATTGTCGATGCATCCAATGCGACCGGGGGATGGAGCGCTTCTGTAGGAAGCTATGGGAGCGCCAACTATACCGGCGCCAATATTGGCACCACCGGTACACTCGTGCTCAAGGGCAATGGTACGCAGGGCTTTGCTGACCCGACACTTGCGACCGCGGTTAACAGTAATTTCTTCAATATCGCCGGACAAACAACAAATTACGGCCAAATAATCATAGAGAATTGCTCTTTATTTAACTACAAGGGCACCAGCACCATCTCAGGAAACGGTGTCATTACAATGAACAACGTGACAATACCCACCGACTGGGGAGGGCACCAGTATTGCTACTGGAGCACGTCGTTCATGAATATCTCCGGTCAGACGATCAATATGACCAACTCCCAGGTCACCTTCGGTGACAAAAACGGCAACGGGTCGATATCGAACGTCACGATCAATTGCAGCGGTGGCAATAACTACATCGCTATCAACTACGGCATGGCTTCCAACGTGTCAGGTCTGAAAATCCGCGGTTTCGGTGGCGGCGATAAACTTGATCTGGGTTCTTATGGCTATCCGGACTGGTGCAGCTATAATGCGCAGACTGGACAGATAACCATCTCAACTTACGACTCATCAGGCAATGTTCATACGCTTTCCATCGATATTGGCCTTGGCTACGATCCCAATGGTTTTTCGGTGCAGCAGTTTTTCAACGGCGCTTCTGGCGATGCTGGGATCACCTATCTTGCAGCTCCGCCCTGTTACCTGACTGGCACGCTGATCGAAACCGCGCGCGG